>JAXBDA010001129.1:0-61093 GCA_036023075.1 Gaultheria prostrata | reverse complement strand
CCTACAGATTCGAGAGCAACATACCAGCCCCTTTTCATCAATTGAGCAGCCACTGAAGACACTTTTACTTGTACATATCCCTCGGGTGAATTAGCATGTTGCATAACAAAGCACAAACAAAAACTGCCACAAACATATAGAGTTTTCAGTGAGCGGAACATATAGTACATGTACACTGCATGGCACTAGAACAGCAGTGAAGAGCTATCTAATAATTTTGAGAGGTGCCACAAGCTGGCAGCCTAGTGGTGTGCAGGAAGCGGTCCCATATAAAGGGGCTATAAATCCCACCAATGGATTGATCCTTTGAAAAAACATATGCCGTACTCCCCGTTCCTTATTATTGGTCACTTGTGGAAGTTCCAACTTTATAAGGTCACATGCATTAAATCCATGTCTACTTAGAAAGTTAGATTTGATTTCCAACATTACACTCGATTCTCGCTTTTAAAACTACATTTAACGAGGGTTTGGTTTGGAGCCTTTTTTCTTTGACTTTTCAAAGAGCACTAATATTTTGGTACATCCCAAACAAAATAGAGGACCAACAATAAGGAGAGGAGGGAATATCTTCAGAACAACCCCATGAGAAAATAAACAACAAAAAACAATGAGAAGAAATTAAGAGGGAGTCGAGCATAAAGGAGAAACTTGTCCATCGTTAATAGAATTGAGATGCATGATGTGTTATTAGCAATAAGGTGCTTCTATGATTGAGTTATATGAATACTTCCAACTTATACATCACCTAATCAAGCTTTTCTTCTCGTCATCTGTCAGAAACACCCACTCTCTGATAGCTGCATCTCGAATTGCTGCAGCTGCCTGAAACCTTGCATTTGCCACCCGAGAATTCTCTGGTAAAACCAAGCATTATTTGTGTGAACGGAGTACAGTTATCCTTTGAGTTCTACATATGAACATTATACACTAAAAAAACTACATACAGAATGGTGGTGTCAAGCGAAATCCCACACTGCCTTGACACCATATCAATGTGCAGCACATAAACGTGAGGCCACCCTCTCAATAGCTAAATTATGGGGGGTGAATACCCAAAACAATATAACATGGAAGGAGAATTGAACGACCAAGGATGTGTAGGGTGTATCCTAGCCCGCATGTGGCACATGCTGCCAAGTGAGCATGTTGCATGTGAGAGAGGGTGTGAACTGTGAAGAGAATTCCCATATTGCCTGGCTACAAAAGTAACTGCAGCATATAAGCAAAAGGGCACCGTCACCTCAAGAGCTAGCAAGACAAGGTAACTGAGTGTAACGGATGGTTCTTTTCAATGTTAAGCATAAGCCATCCCAAAACTCAAGGCATATAACGGACAGCTGAGACATAAATAACAATCACAAACATTTGAAGTGTATGCACAAGGTTCACACATGGTTGGATACACACGCCAACGACACTCCACGGTGCATCAAGGATAGGCAACATAGAAACTCCTTATACGAAATTAAGGCACAGTGAGCTTAATGTCATCAAAACTTCACCTCTCAAGAGAAATACAAATCTATTGAGCTATATGCTATCGAAATTTCATCTCCTTAAATTTTCTAGATGGTGATACCAGCTCCTTCCAAAAAATTTATTTCCATGTAAATACACCAGTTTAAAACACTTCTTTCTTCATTAACTACCACGTTAATGACCGAGTTTCATATTGCGATTTAGCCCAAGTGACAGAATTATATAGCCTCAGGTTGCCAATATTTTTTTAAAAGTAAATAAATATATTATAAACAATGCATTGAGGGAATGCCGCCCATGTACAAGAAGGCGATTACAAAAAGGCTCTATACCCTACCATTAGTATAAAACTGATCAAACCAGACTATGAATTGGTCAAGGGAAGGATTACATTCCCCCTTGCCTCAGGCTACCAATATGTAGTAGTCATGATGAATTAGATGTTCAACCATTTCGTTTTCAAATACGGCCTCAATGACACAATTCTTATAATCATTATTCTCCCTTGTCTAACTTATAAAGCAATTATTCAAGGATTTTTTTCCCTGTCCGCATTATTCAGCAAAAATGTCAAAGGTAGAACAAAAACTTCTTTCCAATTCCTCCTTCCCACTTTCTCTTTTTCCCCATCTTCCTTCCATTCTTTACCTATTTCTAACCTCCTGTACAAAACTTAAGTTCAATAAGCAATGGTTGCACTATATTCAGGAAAGAAATATAACTTGCCATATCATAACATCAAAATCCCATCGCTTATGGCATTCTAATGTAATGTCTACTCTTAAGACAGTAAAAGGAGATGAGCTTAATTGATAAACGTCTTCCATCAAATGATAATGTTTAAGGCTATAGGATGCCAAATGGATCATGTCCGAGCAATGCCATTAATTTGCACATTGTCCAATAACTTACTGAAAGCTGATTTCACACCTTTTCCCTCTATGTTCATGCGATTCAGAGGTAAAGGATTAACCAAGAATTATAGTTCAAAACTGAGAGAATAAACTTAGCTCATTGGGTTTTGGATCCTTTGCAAGAGGATCCCAGAGAATGTCATAGAGCCAAATAGTCAAGTGATCAACTTCCATCTAGAGAAAGGCACAGTGTAAAGTCGTGCAATCAAAACTAAATGTATCAACTTACCAAGAATGAATTGACATGCTTGGTACGGCCGAGGAGACAGACATAGTGATAGAATAGTTGCCTCAGCTGCTGCCGGATTGACATGAATCTGCTTAAAGATTAACCAGTAGGTTTGTATGTGCTTGTGCATGTCCATAGCTTCATGTCAAGAGAAATGTACGTTTATGAGTTTCGTGTGCGCTTGAGTTCAATACAGCAAATGAACAAATATGAGCATGGGAATTATCTCGACATGTACATTTATGTGGACTCTCACTGCTAGTGGTCAGTTCACAATATCATCTCTTTGGGACAGGACCCACTTGGTTCGTGTGCACTTGAGTTCAATACAGCAAGTGAACAAATATGTGCATGGGAATTATAACTTTGGAATTACCACGAGAGCTAAACAACTTCAAATCTTATAAGAAAGGTGCATTAAAACTAGTTTGAAGAGAAGAAAATGCAAATCCGGTTAATGAGACTATTTACAGATACTTTTGCATTTGGGGGGATTCAAAGTCTCATATGCATTATCCGAGTTTGATGTCAATGTCTCACACTAAAGCAGCCTAACGTTGTACAAATACAGAAATTTTGATACTTAATGGCCACATAAGCCTAAATTACCACCTTCAGCTACCAAGTACTATCGAATGCCTATTTATGAAGTAAGATATGATGAATGCTAAAACTTCATACGAAACACAATACTCCAGAACAGGAAGAATGTTGCAGGAGATTAGAACAAAAAATTTGCAAGACCAAAAGGACTAGATTTTGCGGAATCATATCAGTATTTCACTATGCATTCTGTTCCTTGCCAAACAAACCAAAGGTTTTGAGGTTGGAAGCATCCTGCTACCTATCGGATGGCAAGACAATATTGCTATTGGCAGTTGTGCCCATCTATTCCACCATGGCTGGCTTGGAGACATCAGAGGAAGATCAAGACAACATGAGACAATTTAAAAGCCCAAGTAACTGTTACAAAAGCCCTAGCTATCAAGATACTGTCAGGCTTGTGAAGCCTGATTCGATTTGGGTTGCGCTTTGATGACTATTCTGGGTTCGACCTAGGTTAGAAGTAATTGTTTTAACATACAAGCAGCAGCCAATGTAAATTTGTACTCTCCTTCATTCGATACATAGTTAAGACCGGTATGAGCCGCGGATGTACTCAAACACATAGTTGGGGAACAGCGTAAAAGTCTATGTATTAGTTCTTGGTTTCAGTTGTTGATTATTCTTCGTGCAGTGTTTGTCGGTATGGCAGATTTCTCCACATATACCTCCTAGGTTAATCATTTTACATAACCAGAAACAAACTACTATCTTTTTTTCCGTTCCAGTAGTGACAAACTACGACCATCCATTGCACAAAAGAAGAACAAATAAGTATTCATGGGTATTCACTAAACTCTCGATGCGTCATGTGCATAAACCCTAGACTATTTTGCACTTCTCTTCTTGCGAAATATTTCAGACACAGAAATGAAGAGAAACGAAAAGGAGTGATGCACCTGAATGGAACTGCAAGCGATTTCAATTGCATTCATAATGGCTTGTAGCTGAGCCAAATCGGGCGGATACCCTTGATGCATCTCGCCCTAAGCCCTAACTACACACACACACACCCCGAGTGATGAGTCGAGTGCAAGTAGACTGGTAAAATTGATGATGAAGAGGGAATTCGTATAACGTACCTCACTTGGTTTTGAATTCAATGGATAGAAGAAGTGAACGCCATGAACGAATCACTTGTACTGCAAATTGAGAAGACTGGAAATCTTCCGTGCAGGGAAGATGATAAAACCCTGAGAAGGCTGAAACTTGACGGGAATTATTTTTCATTTTATACTTCAAAAATATTTTCCACGTCATGACATATGTTGAACCTGCGTCATGTTATCAAAACGATGTCGTTTTCTACGTCATGACACAGGTTGAACCTGCGTCATGTCATCAAAACGGCGTCGTTTCAGGCTAATTTTTACGAGGACGATTTCTACCAATATCGATCATTATTTAACAATCCGAGACATTCTTCTTGTAGAAATTATTGTAACGCATATGATGTACGAATATCTCATAAATAAATTATGTACTAGTACTTAATCTAAATGAATTTCAATTTTTTAAAATGGAATTGGATACATTGAAACATATCATATTTCATATCAACAACTCCGGAACTTTATGTACGTTTTTTTATATATCTAAGCATTATTTTAATGATCTAAGATATTCATATTATAGAATGTAAAAAAATCTACAAATTATGTAAAAATTTCATATTAATTAAAAATAAATTAATATTTGATCTGAATGAATTTAAATGAATTTATGTTACTTAAAATATAGGTCTGGCTACGCTGGATCAAAACCATAAAAACCAGTTCAGCATAATCTCGCTTTTAGAAGCGACGATCGTCGACGGTGAAACTCTCTCGTCGAAGGTGGAAATGCTAATTCAAGCAGGGGCGAATGTAGGTTCATCGTATTAGTTTGTTCTTTCGATTGTCTGTGTTAACTAAATTTTTTTTTGTAGATTTCTCGATTTTAGTGTAGAGGAGGAGGAATTAATCATTGGTTTTTGTGATATTCATTAGATTCGCTTCATGGCAGAACCTGTTTGCTGCTTTCTATGGTCATCCAGATTGCCTTCAAGCTATTCTTTCTGCTGCCCATTTCGTGGTGAGTTCTCTCTCTCTCTCTCGCTCACTCGCAAACTGAATTAATACGTTAGTGTTGATATTCATTAGATTCGCTTCATGGCAGAACCTGTTTGCTGCTTTCTATGGTCATCCAGATTGCCTTCAAGCTATTCTTTCTGCTGCCCATTTCGTGGTGAGTTCTCTCTCTCTCTCTCGCTCACTCGCAAACTGAATTAATACGTTAGTGTTGATTTGACCGATTATCATCCAATTTTGCTTAAATTTTGTCTATTTTGTTTGCTTTGCTTTGGGGGTTAATGGTAGGGGATTTGCATGGTTTGTCAATATAAGAGATAAAAGTGGAGCAAGCCCGCTGCACTTGGCAGCCCGACAAGATATCTGCTGACAGGACACCAAGAAAAAATTCATCCAGATTTGTCTATTCTTTCAATAAAATAAAAATAAAAAATAAAAATAAACCTGATTTTCTTATCATGATATCTGCTGACAACATGGGATTATGCAGGTTTTTTCTGTGTCCCCTTTTCCATCATTGTCTAGGGTACTTCAAAGTGCCATTCTGAATTGGGTTTGATACCTGCCCTTGTGCAAATTCAGAAAACATACGATCAATTCAGAAATAGATTTTGAATGCTACTTAACTTATGGTTCTAATTTGAAGTTTCCTTTTTCATCTACCAAATTACCGTTAACTAGACCTATTATGTGCATAATTTGTGTGTGCTACATTTTTACATGACATCATGACACAAACCAAAATGGTTAATATTAAGACTAGAGTTTGCATCACATTCTCTCTCTGAAAGCTAGTCATCATACTATGGATGATCATAGTAGTATTCAATTGAAGGACTAAAAAGTTTTGGGTAAAATTACAAATAGTCAGACGGGGGCATTTTTGTTGTCGATAGACTAGTATTGAACATGGGCATAAGGGATTGGAATAGACAAAGAAAAATGTAATCTGAGATTGCAGTGTACTAGACGTACATTTTGCTTCACAACGTAGTTTACAGATAATCGACCACCTACATTTTGGTAAAATTAGGCCACTTGGGTCTGACTTGTTTTCAAAGAGTAGATGGAATCCCTTAGCACTTGTTGAGAAAACTATTTTGAAATCATGCAATAAACTGTTTCCTGCTCCTAGTTGTTGAGAAAATGTGAAACTTGTTGAGAAAATTAAGCCACCTGGGTCTTATTTGTTAATGCAACCCACTTGTGGTAATATGTGAATGTCCCCTAAATAACTAATGAATGAAATTAATTTTAGGATGGCAAGATTAAACAAAACACAGTTGAGAAGAAGACAAGAGGAAGAGGCATTCGTGGCATTCCAGACTTTTCTTAGCGCTGCACTTGGAGTGTTTCGCCTCTACTTCTTCGTCACTAGTTTTTGTCAGGAGGCTTGTCCGCACTTGTCTCCGAATCCGAACTTTTACCAGAGTCGAGTAGATAGAATCAACAAGCTGACAAGGGGTAATGAGGTTGATTGTCCCAATCAGTTGAGAGTCAATAGGCATACGTTCTTGAGGTTGTGCTGCGTAGTCCAAGGTGTTGGCTGAGTAGACTCATGGAACGTATGTCTAGAGGAGAGAGTAGCCATATTCCTGTGGATCCTCTTGCACCATACGAAGCAGAGGCGCACGAAGTTTGACTTTTGGAGATCGACCGAGACTGTTCGCAGTCATTTCCATGCGGTACTTCAAGCTATGTTGCGCACTAAGTTTGAATTGTATTGTTACTGAGTTATATTGGCATTTGTGGCCTCTAAATATGGTTGTTTTCTGGTACTTGAAATCTGCATTTGTTAGCTCTATATATGCAGTTTTCTGGGCTGTTTTCGGTATTGTACTGTAAATCTACTTCATGCTCCTTGTGTGCTGAATCATATCTGATTCATATATATGGCTGAATGTGCAACATTTGCGGGCAAATCAGTGGAATAGATGCTGAAATTGGTAGCTGAATCTAGGCTGTTTTCTGTATTCTATGGAATAATCATTGTCTGGGCAGAGGTGATTGAGTTTGGTACTCTTCTTGTGCAGCTAGTAGCTGCTACTGCTGCTGCAATTGGCTAAGTTGTGAGGGCAATGCAATTGGCTAAGTTGTGAGGGCAATTATGCTTTAAGTGAGCCCAAATCAAGGAAATACCAACCGAGGGTACAACATTTGGGGCTTATTTATCTGATTTTTTCCTTGCTTTACTAAAATTTTAGTGTGTTGCCGTAAATTTTCAAAAAAGGATATGATGTGTCATACTCTTGAGATGGCTGTATAATTATCAGGTGAGTTTTTCAAGTTTGTGCATCTTAATTTTAGCTTTTTTAAATTCTTTTTAGTTCTAACATTGTTGCAGGAATCCAGTCAGCCTCAATTCTTCTTAGTGACCTATTTGCAAAAGGGAAAGCCATCTTAACTCTTTTTAACGTCTTTGGAATAGGAGCAGGAATCCAGTTAGCCTCTACTATTTGTTCATCAACACAAGGGAAGGTACAATCACCTCTCTGTATCTTATGCACAGTTTATGGTTTTTGACTAGTTGTAACGTAATTTTCTCCCAAAAAGTAGTAAAGGTGCTGGATATCACTTATGAGTTCTAAGGTTTGACATGTTTAGAAGATGGTGAAAAGTGTGAATAAATGGAGAGCTATACCAATTTTATGGTTACTGGTGTCCTCTTTTTTTGAAAGATGAAGGTTCCTGGCGTTGGGACACTGAGAATCATTGGAGACTGATGCATGTCTCATGAAGCTACAGCTTTTTCGGAAATTGTGTTCTTGCCCTCTTTCCCCAGGTTTGAGATTGGTAAAGGTATCTGAGACTTTTAGATTCTTTATATGGACAAGTTTAGTGCACATTATGTGTCATACTCTTCCATCAGGTGAAGGATAATGCTTCCTACATCACGCTAGTTTTTTCGATGTTTTGTGTCTTGAGTTCTAATGAGTGCTTCCTTTTGTTTATGTAGTATATGTCCGGAGACTGAGGCAATTGTGTATTGTCAGAGAAAGAGGGAGGAAGCAACTGACTAGAGTATTTGGATCATTTTGTTTGTTATTCTCTGGTTCTCTTATGGAAAGCCTTGAGCTATTTATGTAAATAATTTCCAATTTCGTGCGTGTAAATAGAAACGATTTGTAGCATTGTCTAAAAGAACAAAATTTGACATGCCATGCTTTATGAGCTAGATAATATTTTTAGGGTAAAAATCACTTAGACCCCCTCATCTATCACTCTTCCACACATACACCCCTTCATCTTTAAAACCTATCAACCACACCCCCTCGTCTTTCATCCTATAAATTGGTAACGCCGTGAAAAATAAGCGTGAATTGACTGAAATGCCCCTTCTCTTATAAGGGGTGTTCAATTAGTGTTTTCATTGGTAGCCCTACAGAATACGAACAACTCTCTCTCCTCCTCTCTCTCTCCTCTCTCTACCAACCCACCTCCATAGATCTCTCCACCCTTATCTCACCCAAATCCATCGATTACAAAGTCGAAATCAAACTATGATTCAATGAAAAGTAGATAACCGAGCAGATCGGAACCAAATCGGGGGCTGCAGTGATACGACAACTCTGCATCGAAATGCCCGTGTTCTGATTCACATCGGTCCAGACCTGCGCGATGATGGTGTTATATTGGCCGTGTTTGAAACTGCAGCTGTAGAAAACGGATAAATCGGCTCCGTTTGTTGGGAAAGTTCTTCTTTTGGGGGAAGTTTTTCTTTCGGGAAAGTTCCAAAAGAAGAACTTTCTCGATGGTCAATACCCAACTTTCTATGCTATGATCTTTGTTTTTGTGCTCTATTTTGATCTGGGTTTTCTCTCTTTTTGCTCCAAAGATGACTTTAGAAGAAATTAAAGGAAGCTTAAGGAGTGATGATAAATTCCCAGTGGGTATGTGTGTTCTTGCCATTGATGATGATAGAACTTGGTTGAGGATATTGAACGAATTTCTACGAAAATGCCACTATCAGGGTTTGATTCTTTCTCTTTCTTGTGTTTAATTCTTAATTTGGTAAAAAAAAAAAAAAAAACTCTTACTAATTTGTAATCCAATTATCATAAATCCTCTATTGAATTTTCAGCACCCAATTTGGTTTCTGATTAGAAGTTTGACAGAAGATCATTTCTATTCTAGAATTTGAAGAGGGTAGGTTTTGTTCATCTGGTTTTGGCTGGTTTCAATTTCTCTTGGCTCAATGTGTTCCAATTTTCTGGTTTTCTTCAAATTGGAGGGGCTTGGGGAATTGGGTATTTAATTTTGTGTCTAAATTCCCTAGCAATTTTTAGTTCTTTTTTTCATATAAGGTTCAATTGTTTGTTTGTATCAAGCGTGTTTTTCCTGCTGTGTTCTGGAATGTTATGTTTACTGCTACAAATCCTTGTCCAGCCAGCTGCAATAAGGTCCTGGTGATGGGAGGAAAGAGGAGGAGGAGGAGGGAGGAGAGAAGGGGAGGAGGAGTGGAGGGGGGAATGTATGGAGGAAAAAATGGGCTTACAAATTTCAATTTTGATGGAAAATCACAAGTTCTGTTAAAAAATTGGACGGAGTGGTAACGGAAGGGTACTTAGTGATTTGGGTTGCAAAATGAAGGGGTGTGGTTGATAGGTTTTAAAGATGAGGGGGTGTATGTGTGGAAGAGTGATAGATGAGGGGGTCTGCGTGATTTTTACCCGTATTTTTTTAATTGGAGTTGGTTGTCATTTTTGTTTGATCCAACTGTATTCGATTAGAAAAGTTAGAAATAAGTTTCTAGTTTAGAAACCAAATTGAAATCTTGATTTTCTGTTAATGAAGGAGATTTTGTGGCCTAAAATATCTCAAAGAACACAATTGATCACAGGTATTGGCATTGATCTATTATGCCAAAAGATCACGGTTCCTTGAAAAAATGAGATACGTAATTGTTTGTATGAGATCACGGTTTCTATAGGAAAGCGAGATTGTTTAGGAGTAATGATCACAGTTCTAAGTAAAAACCGAGATCTTATAAGGTTAACAATCACGCGTTTTGACTTTCAATGTCAGTTTTATGTTATTTTTAATCATGGGCAAAAACCGCGATTGAAAGTATGGAATTTTAATTTCGGCTCCAAAGACCACACTTTTACAAGCGTTATTAAAAGGAAACGACCACGACTTTTAAATGAGATCTTTCACGATTTTTGTAGTAGTGAACGTATAATTCGTGTATTATAACTTAAATAAAATAAATATTAAGTGTTATAATTTAAATATAAATCTATTCGTATCGTCCCTTTAGTTAAATTATTTTGTATTTGTATACTTACTTGTGACTGTTAAAATGAGATTTGGATTATTGCAATTCTAATTAGCTTTAAAATTTAATACAAAATAGTTGAGGGATTGAAAGTGAAAATTTGTTAAATTACTGGGGCCATAAATCAAAACTAGTCTACTAGCTACATATGCTTTTTTTTTTTTTTTTTTTTTGGTGAAATTGTGATTTTTGGTCGCTAGCTCATGCGGTAGAGTTCTTGGACGCCCCACACTGCATTCCGGGATCGAGTCCCCCTCCGCCCATGTAATAGATTAGGAAGGACGGATGACAAAAAAAGAAGAAGAATGAGTTGGGCTTGCTCAACCAACAAAAACAGTCTTATGCAGCAAAATTCTGTCATTGTATCATTTTAGAAACCTGGATTGATGCCATAGTATACATTGGAATGACATCTTTGCTATAAACTGTTTTCAGCCAAAACTCATCAGATTTACCCAAGAGCTTAGTCATTTATATGTATCCCTACATACAAGACATCCCAATTGCACAAAGCATCAGACTTTACAACATGTGAAACATTATATTGAAGCTCGTCAGTTGAAGCAATTGACTCATTTTCTTCTTGAACAGAAAGGGTCTCCTCTGCAAAATCGTAGTCATAGTCATCATCTTCATCCTCATCAATAACGGGCTTAGGAAACCCATCATCAGTGTTTTCATTGTCACCAGAATCGAGGTGTCCTACTAGTTGCCTAGCTTCCGTTAGTTCTTCAATCGTTTTTGCCAAAGTAAAAGAACATTCTTTCCATGTCTTTGAACCACACAATAGCACTGTCAAAATCCTTGTTGTTCCCATATGCATCCATGATGGTCGTCAAGACAGTTTGATTGGCTTTGATACTAGAAGCACGCATTTCTTCGTATTTCTCCATCAGTGACGACATTGTGTTCAAATCCATCCTGTTTTATTCTTCTGAAAAATTTCTCGGCACCTTCCATGTCAGATGCATTCACATAAGCCAATAACATAGTGCTATAAGAGTAGAGATCAGGCGTACATCTGCAGTAATGAGACAACAGTAATTACCATCACAATAAAAACAAACACAGGCTTCATTTACTAACAAAAATATGAGGGATAAAGAAACGGTATGTCCGAATGCTCAAACAGTCTTAAAACTGAAAGACATATTCACCTTTCACAACCCCTTGGTGGGCAAATAAAACCCAAAAAACATCACACAAGAAATATCACATTCCCAGAATGCAGGGATCAAATTGATTTGTCTGTCAATCAAAGATGTCAAACATCCTGAGGCTACATGGCTATCTGCAAATACTGACACTCAATAAACACAGGGAAAACTAATGCACATCTAAGCGGGGCTATTGGGATCACTTCTGCAATGGAAAGAGGACAAAATTCAGGTTTTTGCAGCGTGTGCATTTACCTATACTCCGTCTATTGAGAAGCGTGCAATTTCGTATCAACCAAATCAAGGTTTTTTTTCTGGTTTTAATCACTGCATTCACGGGTAAGTGGTGACAATAAGTTTGATGTAACAAACTACTAGCCCAAGATGTGCATGACCATCCAAACAAACGAGCCATTATTAGATGGGTGTTCCTTTGTCAGGCAAGGATGAAATAATGGACATCCCTTTCATTGGCTTTTTCTTATAGTCAAGGAGTAATATTTAGTATAAACAGCAATAATAAACTTTACCACTTGGGCACATCTAGCTTCCAAGGTTCTGAAATCTTGACAATGAGATATATGTCAATATATTATAGTACATGTTTCAATCACCTATATGGATTCACTCAATCAAAGTTGGTAGATAGACCTCACTACACTGAGAGGAGTAATTTTTGTTCTTTGAATGTATAGTGTTCAAACTTTAGTAAGCACTGCACAACGAGCATCATATTTCCGTTTCATTTTGCACTATTGTAGCTACAACTATCCAAACTCATCCATAACTTTTGGTTCCTTCTCCAACATGCTCTTTTAACTCCATGCCGAAAAGGAAAGAGAGGCAAATGGTAAAGACAAGACCAGAGGCAAATGGTTTAAGACTAGAAATAAATGCCAAAGAGAAACAAAAGAGGGAATACAAATCGGAAAGGTAAATTCCAACAGTGTAATAACAAAAGTGATGATGTAGCTTAAGATAAACAAAACGGTGTTATAAAGAAGAAAAGAGCATGGAGCCATGTTCCAAAAATAGATAGACGCTAGTCGGGCGAAAGAGGGCCGCTTAGCGCCTAGTTGGCTGCCTAGGCACAAGGCAACCAACTGATAAATTGCCTAATCTAGGCGTTGGACCACCGCCTAGCGCTTGGGCAGGGACTAGTCTTGCTGGGCGGCCGAATTTTAGAACACTGGCATGGAGCTTAAACAAAAGGGCGCTGGTACCATGGTCAAGCGTATTTGTGTTGTGCAATACCAAAGAAATGTTCGACTGTTTTGAAGACACCAGACCATACAAATTAAAATGAAATGGCGCCTTTACAACATAACAAGTGAAATTAAGTGATTCCCCAAAGGTGTAACGATCCTAATGTCCCACATCAACATGTGGAGCGAAGTCCCACATTGCCTGGTTACCAAAGTAATATAAAATATATAAGCGTGAGGGCACCCTCACTTCATGAACTAGCTTTTGGGGTTGAGTTCTACCCAGACGGTGTAATATGGTATCAAAGCAGCGTGTGGGCACCCTCACTTCATGAGCTAGCTTTTGGGGTTGAGTTCTACCCAAGACCGTGTAACATGGCCAAGTATGGGCCGGGCATGGGCTTGCGTATATAAGCTCTTGAGTACCCTCCCCTCGTAAGTTGGTTTTCAAGGGTGAGTTCTATCCATGAGTTTGTATCATTAAAGGCAGTGTAAAAGCAAGCCGGAAAATGCAAAAGAAAAAAAAAAGTATTTGTGTAGGAAGTTAACCTACATCCTTTTGGTCGACCAAGTCTGCAAGAGTGCCTCCACTCGCCCATATCCTGTCAATGACACCAAGAACCCTTTTATTTACTCTCCATTTGGTATTGCCATAATACAAGATGCTTCATAGCCTCCTAGGCATAGAATCGAGGTTCACCTTTGCATGTGGCTCCACTCTTGCCCATAATACAAGATGTAATGAACTATTGATAGCATCCAATCCCTCTTATTCACCACATGATGGAAATCCTGACAAGAGCCACATAAGAATCGTTTTGCAAGGTCAGTGGTTTTTCATCAAGACAATCCAAGCAACTAAGGTAACAAAGATTATTTAATTTATTCTAGGACTACTTTGCACTTCTCTTCTTACGAAATATTTCAGACACAGAAATGAAGAAAAACGAAAAGGAGTGATGCACCTGAATGGAACTGCAAGCGATTTCAATTGCATTCATGATGGCTTGTAGCTGAGCCAAATCGGGCGGATACCCTTGATGCATCTCGCCCTAAGCCCGAACTACACACACACACACCCCGAGTGATGAGTCGAGTGCAAGTAGACTGGTAAAATTGGTGATGAAGAGGGAATTCGTATAACGTACCTCACTTGGTTTTGAATTCAATGGATAGAAGAAGTGAACGAATCACTTGCACTGCAAATCGAGAAGACTGGAAATCTTCCGTGCGGGGAAGATGCTGGAGCAGTTTATATAGTGAGAGAAACCCTGAAGGCTGAAGGGGAATTTTTACTGGAGGGGTTGGCAGCACCAATTTTTCATTTTATACTAAAAATATTTTCCTCGTCATGACATAGGTTGAACCTATGTCATGTAATCAAAACGACTGCGTTTCAATATCATGACACAGGTTGAACCTGTGTCATGTCATCAAAACGACGTCGTTTCAAGATAATATTTACGAGGACGATTTCTACTTGTATCGACCATTATTTAACGATCCGAGACATTCTTCTTGTAGAAATTATTGTAACGCATATGATGTACAAAGATCTCATAAATAAATTACATGCTAGTACTTAATCTAAATGAATTTCTGTTTCTTAAAATGGATATGGATACATTGAAACATATCCCTTCCCTATTAAGAACTGTTAGGGAACTTTAAGGACATTTTCTATCTATCCGAGCGATATTTTAATGATCTAAGACATTCATATTGTAGAGAGAAGAAAAATACACATCACATAAAATTTTCATATTAATTGAAAATAAATTAGTACTTGATCGGAATAAATTTATATTGTTTAAAATAGATTTAGCTATACTGAATCAAAACCATAAAAACCGGTTCAATATAATCTAGCGTTTAGAAGCGACGGTGAAACTCTCTCCCTCTCCCTCTCCCTCTCCCTCTCGACGGTGAAGCGACGATCGTCGACGATCAAAGTTAGATTTGATTGTTTACAGATGGACTTCAGCATTGAATTTTTCTTTTGTAGTTTCTCGATTTTACTGTAGAGGAGGAGGAATTGATCGTTAGATTTTGATGTTTGATTTCGCTTCATGGTAGAACCTGTTTGCAGCATTATGCTGCTTTCTATGCTCATCCAGATTGCCTTCACTGAATTAATACCGATTATCATCCAATTTTGCTAAAATTTTGTCTATTTTGTTTGCTTTGCTTTGGGGTTAATGGCAGGGGATTTGCAAGGTTTGTCAATATAAGAGATAAAAGTGGAGCAAGCCCGCTGCACTTGGCAGCCTGACAAGAACAGCCGGAGCGTGTTCATGTTCTGTTAGACGGCGGAGCACTAGCTTGTGCATCTACTTCTTCAGGAATGTGATTGAATTAACCACCCAATGGACCGAATAGTAGGGAGTACAGGTAACTGACGAGCAAACTTTGGCAACAGTAGGGAGACAGGTAGAACAACAGTCAGGACACCAAGAAAAAATTCATCTAGATTTATTTATTCTTTCAATAAATAAAAAAAAACCTAATTCTGATTTTCTTATCATGATATCTGCTGACAACATGGGATTATGCAGATTTTTTCGGTGTCCCCTTTTCCATCATTGTCTAGAGTACTTCAAAGTGCCATTCTGAATTGGGTTTGATACCTGCCCTTGTGCAAATTCAGAAAACATTCGATCAATTCAGAAATAGATTTTGAATGCTACTTAACTTATGGTTCTAATTTGAAGTTTCCTTTTTCATTTACCAAATTACTGTTAACTAGACCTATTATGCCCATAATTTGTGTGCGCCACATTTTTACATGACATGATGACACAAACCAAAATGGTTATACTAAGACTAGAGTTTGCATCACATTCTTTCTCTTTGAAAGCTAGTCATCATACTGTGGATGATCATAGTAGTATGGAATTGAAGGAGTAAAAAGTTTTGGGTAAAATTACAAATAGTCAGACTGGGGGATTTTTGTTGTTGATAGACTAGTATTGAACATTGGCACAAGGGATTGGAACAGACAAAGAAAAATGAAATCTGAGATTGCAGTATACTAGACGTATTCCTGTGGATCCTCTTGCACCATACGAAGCGGAGGCACATAAAGTTTGACTTTTGGAGATTGACTGAGACTGTTAGCAGACATTTCCATGTAGTACTTCAAGCTGTGTTGCGCACGAAGTTTGAAATCTGTATTGTTACTGAGTTATATTGGCATTTTTGGCCTCTGAAATATGGTTGTTTTCTGAGCTGCATATGTTTTCTGGTACTTGAAATCTGCATTTGTTAGCTCTATTTATGCAACTTTCTGGGCAGTGGTGATTGAGTTTGGTACTCTTCTTCTGCAGCTGGTAGCTGCTGTAGGTGTCTAAGTTGTGAGGGCAACGATGCTTTACCTGAGCCCAAATCAAGGAAATACCAACCGAGTGTACAACATTTGGGGCTTATTTGTTCTTATTTTTTCCTTGCTTTACTAAAATTTTAGTTTTTTGCCGTAAATTTTCAAAAAAGGATATGATGTGTCATACTCTTGAGATGGCTGTATAATTATATATCAGGTGAGTTTTTCAAGTTTGTGCATCTTAATTGTAGCTTTCTTAGATTCTTTTTAGTTCTAACATTGTTGCAGGAATCCAGTTAGCCTCAATTCTTCTTAGTGACCTATTTGCAAAAGGGAAAGCCATCTCAACTCTTTTTAACGTCTTTGGAATAGGAGCAGGAATCCAGTTAGCCTCTGCTATTTGTTCATCAACACAAGGGAAGGTACAATCACCTCTCTGTATCTTATTCACAGTTTATGGTTTTTGACTAGTTGTAATATAATTTTCTCCCAAAAAGTAGTAAAGGTGCAGGATATCACTTACGAGTTCCGAGGTTTGACATGTTTAGAAGATGGTGAAAAGTGTGAATAAATGGAGAGTTATACCAAGTTTTACGGTTACTGGTGTCCTCATTTTTGGAAAGATGAAGGTTCATGGAGTTGGGACATTGAGAATCATTGGAGACTGATGCATGTCTTATGAAGCTACATCATTTTCGAAAATTGTGTCCTTGCACTCTTTCCCCAGGTTTGAGATTGGTAATGGTATCTGAGACTTTTAGATTCTTTATATGGATACGTTAAGTGCACATTTTATGTGTCATACTCTAACATCAAGTGAAGGATAATGCTTCCTACATCATGCTAATTTTTTTTCTGTGTTTTGTGTCTTGAGTTCTAATGAGTGCTCTACCTTTTGTTTATCTAGTATATATCCTGAGACCGAGGCAATAAGCGGGAGGAATCAACTGACTGGGGTATTTACATAATTTTGTTTGTTATTCTCTGATTCTCTTATGGAAAGCCTTGAGCTAATTATGTAAATAATTTCCCATTCCGTGCTTGTAAATATAAACGATTTGTAGCATTGTCTGAAAGAACAAAATTTGACATGCCATGCTTTTATGAGCTAGATAATATTTTTAATTGGAGTTGGTTATCATTATTGTTTGATGCAGCTGTACTCAATTAGAAAAGTTGAAATAAGTTTCAGGTTTAGATACCAAATTGAAATCTTGATTTTTAGTTAATGAAGCAGATTTTGTGGCCTATAATATCTCACTTTGGGAAGAACACAATTCATCATAGGTATTGGCAATGATCTTTTATGCCAAAAGATCACGATTTCTTTTGAAAAATAAGATGATTGTTTATATAGGATCACGGTTCTATAGGAAAGCGAGATTGTTTTGGAGTAATGATCACAGTTCTAAGTAAAAACCGAGATATTATATTATTAACAATCACACGTTTTGACTTTCAATGTCAGTTTTATGTTGTTTTTAATCACGGGCAAAACCCGTGATTGAAAGTATGGACATTTAATCTCGGCTCCAAAGACCACCCTTTTACAAGCGTGATTAAAAGGAAACAATCACAGCTTTTAAATGAGATCTTTCACGATTTTCGTAGTACTGAATTTATAATTCATGTATTATAACTTAAATGATTATACAAATACATAATCTAATATATGCATTACCAAGGGCAAGGAAGTCTTTATCCATAATCTAATTTTACATTATAAGTTAAAATAAAAACTAAAATTCATTTTTTATTAAAATAAATATTAAGTATTATAATTTAAATGTTGAATATTATATGAAATTATGTAAGTTTAGTATTTATATAATTATATAAATACATAATCTAATATATGCATTACCAAGGGCAAGGAAGTCTTTATCCATAATCTAAGTTTATATGTACCATTTAATCACCTATAGATCTTAACCGTCACATCAATGTGGGTCCATCATTCTTATTTAATTCCCTAACTATTTTATTCCCTTACTATTTAATTCTCCCCAAACCAATACGCCATCCAAATGAGCCCTAAATAGTTCCCACGGTAAATTTCTTTGTCTTGTCTCTTTAGTTAAATTGTTTTACATTTGAATCTTTACCTGTGATTGTTAAAATAAAATTTGGATTATTGCAATTCTAATTAGCTTTAAAATTTCAAATTGTAGTCACACTCATCCCCTCTGGGACTTGATAGTGCATTAGATTATTTCAAGAATCTGCATGTAAATTAATACAAAATAGTCAAAGTATGGCTATAAATGAACCAAACAGCTCATGACTTGGCTCGTTAAGGTTCGGCTCGTTTAGTAATCGAGCCGAGCTCGAGTTTTAGGCTCGTTTAGTAAACGAGCTCGGTAAAACTCGCCTCGGCTCGCAAAAGCTTGGTTGGTTTCACCTTAGTAGTTCAATGCATAGTCAGTACTATAGACCTAGTCATGGCTAATAATAAGCTAGACTAGAAACCAAAAACCAGACGGAATAATAGGTATAAAGTAAATTGCCCAATGATTCCAAATTAGTCCAACTTCGTACCTTTCCGAAGCAGTGCTAGAGCATCTCGGTTTGAGTTTGAGTGGTGGCATGCTATCTTCTTAAAAAGATAGAATATATCCTATAATGAATTCAATTTATAATTTGCATCCTCGTATCTCGTAATTAAGGGATTCCTTTATTTATTGGGAAATGCTAACGGGTGCAACATTGCACCCGTTAAGAGTACAAAAAGGTACGCTTGTGGGTTCCACTTGTACTTTAAAGTACATTTTTAAGTGCACTTCAAAGTACATGTGTACTTTAAAAGTGTACTTTATAGTATAAGTGGGACCTAATAAGTATATTTTTTTGTACTTTTAACGGGTGCAATTGTGCGCCCGTTACCAAGACCCTTATTTATTTATTTATGATCTTTTTAACTTTTGAACATATATTAACTCATATTTCTTTTTCAATCATTTCAATTGTAATTACAATTCATTTAAAAACTTTATTAGTCGATGAAATTGTAAAACTATTTGGTTCGTTAGAGAAGGGCCTAATAGCTACTTCTTCTTTTTTTTCATTTTTGTATAACAGGATTATTAGTCACTTGGATTTATTCTGGGTATTTCCCATTAAGTAATTGCGCCATATATATGAAAGAATATACAATAATGATGCATTTGTCGAATCAAATACCATGGTGAGCTAATAAAGCACTCTGATTAGCGGATAATATTAGTACTAATCAAGAATTTTTTGAAAGATTCCTGTGAAAGGGTCATTAATGCCTAATTCATGTTGAGTAGACTGTAGACCCTGCTGTTGTTACATTCGGTAACACTGCCACCTTCACTTTTGCAGTTTTCAGCTTCAATGATTTGAAAATTGTAAACAAAAGTGCATTGGGAGCTGGTTTTGCTTGTGGCAGAATCCTAATAGTCAACCAAGTTTCCGAAATTGGGAAGTAGAAAAAGCATGTTCTCATAAAAAAACTTTCCAATCTCTCCTCCGTCCTCCACCACTTGCCCGCAACTGCCTTGGGCCACCCTCTGATGAATTCCAATCATCAACCACGGCCTCCAGCCATACTCAAGCCAGCTACAATTAAATGCAGGTATAAATTTCTCATAGCAAACTGACCCATTTCATTTAGTACCAGGGTGCCTGTTCTCCACCCTGTTTGACCAAGTAGTTCAGACTTTTGCAAGGTTTATATCCTAGTAAGAATTCTGCAGGCTAAAAAAAAAAGAAGTGCCTGATTCTGTTGAGAATCTTCATGTTTGTTACTGATGGAGATAAATACTTGGAGATCAAGGATCGTGGTTGACCTGGAACTAAGGGCACATGTTACCATTTGGAGTTTCTGAAACGAACACAAAAAGTTGCTGTCTGGTTGGAAGATTTGTAAATCCCACTTAGACTATACTCCCTCCGTCCCTAAATAAGTGTCCACTTTCACTTTTTCATTTTATTTTTAAATTGTCGATAACTTTCAATCTATAATGTATTTTATACTTTTGAAAAAATTGAATTTTAGAACTCGTTAAATTCTATCAAACAAGATCCATATTGCATATTTTTTGCATTATAGATTGAAAATTATAGACAAGTTTCGAATGAAGCTGGAATAGTAACGTGGACATTTATTTAGGGACGGAGGGAGTATAATTTATAAACCAGCCAACACAATTTACCTTAAACCCCTCTAGATTTCACTAAAGTGTGTGCAGATCTCAAAAGGGGGCAAGGAATCTCAAGTAGTAAGTAGCATCAAGAAACTACGAATATAGACCAAAAGTATCTTCCAAACAATTGTGAAAGCCGGATTCATAACTTCAATGTTCAGCTCGAAAAAACAGAGAAGCAAGTACAAAAGGTGGGAGTCGTGGGACTGTTAAAAAAAAAAAGTACAAAAGGTGCGGCCTCATACACCGCCTGGCTACGTAGCTCGTAGATGGAGGAGGACACAACAAATTATTTTGAATGCATTTTTCACTCATGCAAACCTACCTTGTAACCACAAAAACATTTATGTTAGTGACCCCTATCAAATGCATAAAAGACCGATGGTGTATAACTTTATATGTACAAATGTTTTAAATTACACTCTTGGCACAATACTATTGTAGATATAACAATTTACCCCAGGGAAAGCTTTAAAAATTACAAAAGTTCATGTCCCCGTGTCCCGGAGTGTCCTGGACGCGCCACTTGGCATGTCCCCTGGGTGCCGTGTGTCCTCGACGTGTCAAACACGAATAGGGAAACCTCCCAGGTAGGGTGCTTCATAGCCTCATGGGCATAGAATCAAGGTTCACCTTTGCATGTGGCTCCAAGCTTGCCCACAATAAAAGAAGTAATGAACTATTAATAGCATCCAATCACTCTTATTCACCACATGATGGAAAAATCCTGACGAGGCCACATAAGAATCGTTATGCAAGGTCAGTGGTTATTCATCAAGTCAAACCAATCTAAGCAAGTAAGGTAACAAAGATTATTTAATATCTGAAGTTCTACAACCGTGTTAGGTAACAAGGCTTTTCTCATTATCTGAAGTCTTGCAACAGTGTACTAGCTATATCAGAACAACATGAGTTGAGTACCCAATGCACCTGACACGAGCATCAAGCATCTCCTCAAAAACAGCCAACGCTTCTTCTTCCTTTCTGGCTTTTCCAGAAGCACTGATGAGTAGTGTATAACTCACAACATTGGGTCGAACACCAGCTCTTTGCATCTAAAATAAACATTTCCTTCGAAAGTCTGATAGCATTACACGAGTAAGGTAAAAGTTCAAGGGCGGGAAACATCTCCTCCCATAAAAAAATATTCATATTGTACACTTATAAGGAGTATCAACAATTAATCTTTCACAAAGTATGCTTGTGGCTAGGTGCTTGATCACCGATGTATTGATCCCAATACAGCAGAAACATGAATTTCCGATGTACCAACAAAAATACAGCATGAAATAAATTTCCTTTATTAAAAATGTAAAGGTTAATAGCAATATGGTAATATCATCGCTTTACTATTCAAAATATATGGACCAGCATTGATGAGGCATGCTATTTCATACACTGATTCGCACTTCTTATCTACCAGAGACAGGAACTGCATCAAATCCCATAGCAGAAGAAATACTGAATGTCGACAATTTCAAACAAAAGTGTGCAAGAAAAAGGTCAAATGGAAGAAATATAACTCCCAAAATAGACATGGCTAAAAGTTTTTCTATCCAAACACGAAGGGGCATAGAGAAGGAAAGTTCCTAATTACTGAAAATAAAACCTTTGAAAAGCAATGCAAAATATCCTCATGATTCATCTGGAACTAGAATTCTGTAGTCAAAAGACCGTGGTTGACTATAATCCATGGCTACGAAAACTAAACAAACAACCCTTCAATTTTACCTCATCGTAGATATTTGAGACCCCCCTTGTAATTTGTTTCAAACAACATTAAGCTATTATAAGTAACTGTAGATCTTAGCACTCCCCTCTCAGCCATCAGTGCAAATATTTTACGAGCTTTCCCATAGTTCCTTGCTTTCCTAAACATATAAATCATCATGTGGAACATCTTCTGATCTGGTTTCAAGGGTGGACTCTCGTCATTCAAAAGGGTTTCAAAGATCTCTTCAGCCACTTCAAACTTGTCTGCCTGCAACACCCAATTAACCATAAGCTTCGATAACCTCACTACTTGCATTGAAACATGGTACATCAATATCATACCCCCAAAAGGAAATTAGACTATTCCGAAGACAAAACTATGTCCATTTCTTTAGCTGCTTAAATCTAACTAGGGTGCTTATAAATTAAAAATACACATCGACGACGACGAAAATAGCCCAAAGGTTTCAAAATTGTCTCGAGTCCACAATTTTAATAGCATCTGGTTATGGGTGCCTTCAAATACATAATCATCTCCACTTCATTTAATTGAAGACTTGATATTTATACATAACTATTGGCATGACAGATGGTTCACTTGATCGGTGGTAATGTGGTGATCATGCATGACTCAGAGTTAACAGTTTGGAAAGAATTGAGGAAATGCCAAAGCAAAGATGAAAACCAAGAAAGAACATGAACAAAAGGAAGAGGTTGGAACTGAGCTCCATAGTTACCTCGCTAACAAGGTTCCATTTCTTTAGCTGCTTAAACCTAACTAGGGTGCCCACGACAAGGTCACGTCGATTTCATTCATCAGTTTCCGAGTAAAATCTGCCGGCTTCTCCCCTGCCATCCATCCTCTCCTTAGTACACCAACCCTCCGCCGCCCCTGGCGCAGCCTCATCTACTCCCCGTAGTACACCGACCCTCCGCCGCCCCTGGCGCCGCCTCATCTACGCCCCTTCTTCCCTCTCAATTTTCGATAACTCTCACTATTGACACAGGTTGAAGTGGGAAGGAAAAGGAATTAATTAAGGAGGGTGTTCTGCAAAAATATAATTTCCACGTCGTGAACCTGTGTCATGTCCCTAAAACGACTCCGTTTCAAGCTAACATTTACCGGGACGATTTCTACCTATATCGACCATTATTTAACGATCCGAGACATTCCTCTCGTAGAAATTATTGTAACACATATGATGTACGAAGATCTCATAAATAAATTACATACTAGAACTAGATCTAAATGAATTTATATTTCTTAAAATGGATTTGGATGCATTGAAACATATTCATTTTCATATCAACAATTCCGTGATTTTAATTACGTTTTCTATCTACCTCGGCAATATTTTAATGATCCAAGACGTTCATGTTGTAGAACGTAAGAAAATAAAAATTATCTAAAAATTTAAGATTAGTTAAAAATAAATTAGTAATTGATCTTTATGAATTTATGTTGCTTAAAATAGGTTCGAATGTACTGAATCAAAACCAAAAAAACCGGCTCATGAATCTGGCGTTTAGAAGCGAGATCGTCGATAGTGATACTCTCTCCCCCTCTCCCATCTACCCTGTACCTCTTCCCGTCCGATGAGAATCATTTCCGATCATTTCCGTGTGGAATGGCTAATTCAAGCAGGGGCAAATGTAGGTTTATTGTACTAGTTTGTTCTTTCGATTGTCTTTGTTAACTTTTTTCCTTTTGTATTTTCTCGATTTTACTGTAGAGGAGGAATTGATGATTGGTTTTTGTGATATTCATTTAGATTTTGATGTTTGATTCGCTTCATGGAAGAGTCTGTTTGCATTTCTATGGTCATCAAGCTATTCTTTCTGCTGCCCATTCCTCCCCTGTCGCCAATTCCTGCTGACCTCTCTCTCTCGCCCACTCACAAACTAAATTAATACGTTAGTGTTGATTTTAGTGATTATCATCCAATTTTGCTGAAAAAATTTCTATTTTGTTTGCTTTGCTTTGGGTTAATGGTAGGGGATTTGCAAGGTTTGTCAATATATATAAGAGATTGCATCTACTGGGGGACAGGGATAAATGTCTCTTTTAATCCAGGTCCTTTCCTGTTTAGTAGCAATGTCATCTTGCCAGTCATTTTGATTAGAGTTCTACATTGCAGTTTCCCTGGGATTACGCCACTTCATTTAGCTGCTCGTTTGGGTTCTTTGGATTGTGTGCGGGAATTGCTTGCTTGGGGGGCTGATCGACATCAAAGAGATTCGTCTGGGTAATCTTATTATTACAAATTATTTGATTAGTTTTCTAAATTAGTATTATATTGTCGAGAACTCGAGATCGAATGAGGTGGTTGATTTAAAGCTCTTTGATGCTAAAAGTAATATTTTGAGTCCTTGATCTCCATCACACCTTGTGTTTTATTGTACTCAAATTGGGGTTGGACGTTGTTGTCTTCCATGATCGATTATGCCAAAATTATAGATTACTAGCGTTACAGAATCTCACGTTGCTTGGCTATGGATTTGGTTTTGAGTTAATATCGAATAACTTAGAGAAAAGATAGAGGCACTAACACTTGTAACAACAATTACGCGAACTCTCTCACACACATATCCAATGTGGGAGAGTTTGTGCAATTGTTGGTACAAGTGTTGGTGCCTGTAGCAAACCTGAATAACTTAAGCTTTTGTGTTGGATGCAAAATTTCTTCAATTGGTTCCTAACAAGATTGTTGAGGATTGGAAAAAGGGATAGAAGAATTTGGATAGTTGCTATGGGAAAGTACCATTTATCTGAAGATATTGCGACACCAATGAATTTGTCGGCCCACTCAAGTAGTTTGGGCACTTTGCATTTTTTGCATATATGTTTGCTGTCATACCATTTCTAATTTTCATTTAACTCTTGGCATTGTTGCAGTTAAATTGGAGTACCTTTTAGCGGTTTTTGCTATTTTTGACACTTCCATTACTCTAGTTGTAGTTCGCTGAGCTGAGTGATACGTTGGCAGGAGAATACCTTACATGGTTGCTCTGAAGCACAAGCACGGGGCATGTGCAGCATTATTGAACCCATCGGCGAGAACCTCCTGGGCGATGCTTCCACCACGAAGGTCTCTCTCTCTCTCTCTCTCTCTCTCTCTCTGAAAGTGTGGAGAAATCTGTGAATGTGTAAATAAAGCTGGGAAATTTGTGTTGAAATTCTAATCTTTTCGGCATTGTGTTTATATTATTCACCGTCCTCTAGCATGACTGTTTGTATAATGAGTTTAACCTTTTTAATTGCCAGACTTTCTACTGTTGGGCACAAGATGCTGCTCTTAGTGTCACCAACAAAATAATGGAGTCTAATTCTGCTGTACCTGAGGTCAATGTATGTTCGGCAGCGATGCGACTTATGCTTCAGATTCTGAATTGGGACTTCCAGTACAACACAAATGCAGTTAAGCATGGAAAAAGTGCGATATATGAATATTCGGCGGAACTTAGATATGAAGGTGCAAAGAGGTCTGATTGCGTCCTAGTGCAGGTAACAGATGGAAAGAACGTGTGAAAAGTTGTGGCAGTCAGCATAGGCATTGCACAATTCTCCCATCCTTTTATTTTCTTCATAGTTGGTTAAAGAAAATTTTGAAATATTGGATTCCAGTGCGATATCAACCTTATCTAGGACAATGCATTTACTGCTGCAATTAAGTTTGACTATTGAAATTCTGCTTTCAACAATGTCTGATTATCTGTAAGATGTCACTGAGTGAATTTAATCACATCTGATTGTTTGACCCTGGCAAATTTTACTTTCTCTGACCCCTTGCTGAAATGTCTTGTAGCCTGGCCCTTCTTGGCGTGATGTTTTGATAACAAGTTGTCTCATTGGGTGGCTTTTGAGCTTGTATGGCGCGCTTAGAAAGAAGTTCTCATGTGAAGGTTATTGTCCTATCGCAGTCTCTTCTTGGAAACTTATCCTACAGTTCTGCTCCTTGACGGGAACTAGTTTCCATCTGTTACAGACCTTTTCTTCCACTTTCCCCTCAATAGTTAGTTTTGCTTTTGCTTTCTCACATGTGAATTTTAATTGAAATTGACTACTTGCATCAGATGCACAATTTTTGCTGTCAAGAGGAATATACTCAAATCATTTTAATGGAACTGGCGAACAGGTTTTGTATTCTATGTTGTCTATGTTACCATCCCTGAAATCCTAGACTTACTAAACGGCTATGGATGAGGTCCATCAAGGAAAAAAATTCATTAACCAAGAACCAAGGTTAGTGTCTCTGTAACGACCAACATTGTTACAACTGAGATAATTCCCATGTCTAAGAGTCAAAGGCTTTTGAGCACGGATAAATCCTGGATCCACGGAGTAGATCAATTGACCAATGAGGTCTTATATCAGAAGACAATTGTGAAAGATATTAGTACAAATTGCTTCTGTGCATTTACATATAAGCAGAATTATATCAGCTGAAGGGGTTTGGGGGATTTTAATTTTTCGCCGATGGGGTTCTATTATCCCCTGCTATGAGTGTTAGATTTGTTCTTCTGCAGTTCCTGTAATAGTCTCACAGCCCCTTCAGATACACAAGCGAGAGATGTTTGTTCTGCTCATGCCTTGGTGGGATAGAAACTTACGAGTGACCAATTTCGTTTCAGATCCTACGGTCGCGCTCATGATAGGCAGTCAAGTTGTTCATTCCCTCCATCTTTTTAGGTGAGGAAAAAGTTGCAATCTTTTAGTACCAGTGAGGCTGGAAATGTACATACGTCAAGAATGCAAACCAGTTTCTTTGAATAAAAATGTGATTTTTTCTCATTGGAGCTTGAGCAGAATGTTAATGGTCATGAAAAGTAAAAGCTAAACGTAGAATTGATGTCTTGAATCATGTTGGATTGATGTGTTGTGTGCTGCTGCCACCTATACATGATTACGGAAAACTTAGTATTCTGTAAATTATTGTTCGGGGTTGAAATCATGGTTCCTTTGTGTCTTAACTTAATACTCATATATGTGGATTGTTGTGCTCTATGCCAGGATCAGGAGCGACGTAAAGAATGAAGAGCTGATCAAGACTCAAGAAATGGTCATCACCAACCATGAGCTGATCGTAAAAAATGAAGAGTTGATCAAGCAATTGACCCAATCCCAATATAAAACAATAGTGGATCAAGCAATAACTTTTATTGTTATCACCATGCATTGGCAGATTGTAAAGGGTGAATCAAAATGAAAAAATGGTCACCTCTTGTACTTGGTTTCAGTATTACGGGAATTCTTGTAACCCAAGTTGAAGTACTTGGATGTATTTTTTTGTTTGTTTTTGGGACTACTTTGTAACCGGTTTGTCTTTTGTATTTTCATTGCTTGGTTCATTTACTTGAATGGAATGTGTCATTTACTTAGATGAAATATGTTTATTTATTTGTTGATAGCTTGAGATATGAGGTGTCGGGCTAGGCCATAAAGCAAGGGAACCATGTCAAATTTTTCCCAGGACTAATACACATTAAAACATTAAAGTGATTCTTACTAATACACATTAAAACATTAAAGTGATTCTTCATACGAGTAATACATATTAGACATGGGATACAGACACAAGGTACAGACACGGATATGGACACATGGTACGGCTACAAACATAGGATACACATACGGATACATGATACGGATACTGATACGGACACCGGATACGGATACGGACACGAACACATGATGCACATACAGACACAAGATACAGAACACTTGATATACATCTCTCAAGACACAATTGCAAGTTACATAACCAACGTATCCAAGTAACACACGTTCAACAAACATAATCCAACAGATTGCAACATTCACAGGTCAACAAGGCAATCGTAATGCTAATACTAATACAGATTCATCAATGTCATTACTCAAAAAAATAACAATACAAATTCATCATTTCCCTAAAACAAGCAATTGAACTACTCTTCACCATTCTTCGGTGCATTCATCATTTCCACAAAACTTGATTGTCCTTCAAAAACCCACGCCGGGGAGTTCTCATCACAATTATCAATTACATTCCAAGTTAGGTTTCAAACTATAACATTGTTTTACAACGATAAATAAAGAGGGGTACAAAGCCGGCCATCATCATGCCTATGATACTACAACTTGACTGCCAAAAGTATCACTCTCGTTCATACAAATAAGCACACCCCTCGAGCACTTTATCAATTTGTCTTGAAGATCTAAATGGAAAATATCTCTGGCATTTTAGTTCATGTGCTCCTTGTCTTCAAGACAGCCAAGGGTTGCTTAAAGCTTGAATTGCCGCACCCGATATCCTTCAAGCTGAGAATAAATGAAACAAGTTGCAAGTTAGCACACAATCAGTAACCAAGTTTTCATCAAAATAAAAAGGCACCACAGATTGGATAATCAGTTATCAAGTCCCTAAGAGAACAACCAAGGGGAGGATTCAGGGATATATTTGCTCACTTGGATAGCTGATCAGAAGGAAAATGACCCAAGATATCAGGGCATGAATCCCAGCTCCTCCTCTCTAGCCTCCCAATAACCACCAATGTAGCGGTACGTGTCAGTGTCACTTCCTTTCACCTTTGCAAACCACTTGGGCTCCCAACCACTCTCCTGCATCTTCCGAGCCTGATACGACAATGTAAATAAACTCCCATCTTTCACTATGAATGCCTAGAAATTTTCATGAAAATGCACTCCCACTAAGCTATGAAAGTGGAAAAAGAATCAAGCGTCTAACTTTTGTACTGCTTACTTGGTACTATAAAACTAAACCAGGAATAAATTTTGAAATGCAAAGTGGTGATCTTGAAAAAAGTATTTAACCTACTTAATTGATGACCTACATCGGCACAATCAAGAATAGCACCATGATTAACCACAATCAGGTACAGCTACTGTCTGAAGTCAATGCTCTCAGTAGCAAAAAATTCCAGGCAAAAATGCAGCTTAACGTTAACATATTAGGCTTAGCATCAAGGGGAGGATGCTAACCCAGGATACATGTATCAGACGAAAATTAGGGCTTTTTTTTTGTGTAACCCAGGAAAATTAGGAACGAGAGAGAGAGACACCTTCGTGGTGGGAGCGTCGGCCAGGAGGTTCTCGCCGATGGTGGCGGTGACGTCTCTTCGTAGTGGGGGCTTTCTCTCACTCTCGCTGTCGAGTAAAATCAGAACACAAGACGAAGCTTTTGTTTTTTTTTTTTGCTTTTTTAAATAACTAAACGACGTCGTTTTATTTGTAAAAATCAATTACCACGTCATGACGCAGGTTCAACCTATGTCATGTTGTCAAAACGACTTCGTATTGAGCCAACATTTACGGGGACGATTTCTACCCATACTGACCGTTATTTAACGATCCGAGACATTCTTCGCGTAGAAAGTATTGCAACACACTTGATATACGAAGATCTCGTAAATAAATCACATACTAGTACTTAATCTAAGTAAATTTCTATTTCCTAAAATGGATTTGGATACATTGAAACATATCCCTTTGCATATCAACAACTCCGGTACTTTACTTACGTTTTCTATCCATTTGAGAAATATTTCAATGATCGAAGACATTCATGTTGTAGAACGCAAAAAAATAGTACAAAATATGTGAAAATTTCATATCAATTGAAAATAAATTAGTAATTGATCAGAATGAATTTATATTTCTTAAAATACTGAATCAAAACCATAAAAACCGGTTCTAACATAATCTCTGGCGTTTAGCTATCGACGATCGTCCACGGTGAAACTCTCTCCCTCTCCCATCAATTCCTCGCGTTTCGTAGTTTTCTCGATTTTCCTGTAGAGGAGGAATTGGTCGTTGGTTTTTGTGATAATTCATTAAATTTTGATGTTTGATTCGCTTCATGGTAGAACCTCTTTGCAATTGCATTATGCTGCTTTCTATGGTCATCATCCAGATTGCCTTCAAGCTATTCTTTCTGCTGCCCATTCCTCCCCTCTCGCCAATTCCTGGTGACCTCTCGAAAAACTGAATTATTACGTTAGTGTTGATATTACCGTTTTCATCCAATTTTGCTAAAATTTTGTCTATTTTGCTTTGCTTTGCAAGGTTTTAATCCAGGCCCTTTCCTGTTTAGTAGCAATGTTATCTTGCCAGTCATTTTGATTAGAGTTCTAGATTGCATCCGTATAAGCCTGTTTCTGATGATATACGTAACGGTCCATTTTCGATTCATGGCACTTACAGGCTTGCAGCCCAATATTTAATAAAAAATTCTTAGAGAAATGATTTTTATAAAATTCACGATTGCTACAACTAATTTTCCGCTTATGTATTATACGATGCTTCCGATATCGTTACGCCCAACCGTTACTATTACAAGTCCCGATACCGTTAGTTGAAGACGTGGTACTGCATGATTAATTTCGTTGGGTTTTTGTGCTAATGCTTAAGTTGGATTTTTTGTTTTGAAGGCAAGAGGCAAAGTGGCGGAGGCGTTGAGCTTGGTGGTGAGAGAGAGAGGAGGAAAGAGAGCGAGAGAGGGGAGAGAAAAAGGACATGTTGGGAGCTTTTTTGGATGAGGAAGGCGGAGGCGGCGGGTTCTCTGACGAGGAGATTGTGAATTTCTTGGTGGCGCTGCTGGTGGCCGGGTACGAAACAACCTCCACCATAATGACTCTCGCTGTTAAGTTCCTGACGGAGACACCCCTAGCCTTGGCCCAGCTTAAGGTGTGTTTTCCCTCGCTCTCTCTATAGAATTGCTTGCTCATTTTTCTCTTTACATATGTAGAAAGAGATTGCTTTTGGGAAGGAGTTGTCCCCATAATGGGGCGTGAGATGCATGCTGGACCCTACCTACTGGTACCCATGATGATGTTGGGGTTCTCTGAGCCCCTTTCCATGCTTTGATATATCCCTTATCTAAAATAATGTGAGGAAAGACTAAAGGAGCTAGGCTGTGAGATCATTTCAATATATAGCATGGTTTTGCTTATTCCATTTCTTGCTTCATCTTATTAATTGTACATTTGTTGAGTTGTGAGGTAAATCATGCTCTCTTTTTTACTGATGAAAAGATTTTGCTACTCCTACATTTTAGTGTAGCGAAAAAGACCCAAAAAATAAATTTTGTCCCCATGTTTATATCCGATTTGTGTTTCAAAATTTCGACTTTGAGACTCTTGTACTTTTGGATAGAGTATTTCATAAAAGGAGCTGGATTCTCTGCGCATAGTATTAAAGGATTGGACTGTACGTTTTGTTAAGCCAATTTGACGATCGAAATAATTCATCTAAAATAAACTCCTAATAGAAATGTGTTTAGGTCAAGATAAACGTGTTGGATTATTTGTTTATTAAGTCCCATAAATATAGATTTCATTACAATTAATGTTCTCAATAAGTTTCTAAAACAAAAAAAAAAAAAATGCTCTGATCCAAATGGAATCATCAAAACTATTGTAAAGGGTAGAATTGGTTAGCCTGAAAGATAAAACTAGCTTTGTATAATCAAGACTATGGTGCTGATTTTAACTTCAAGCAACTTCTTTTTAATACTTGAATCAGAAAGGAAGCTATACACACCTTGTAGCTACTATAATGCCCCAATTGGAGGCTTGTAGACGGTTGAGACATCCACTGATACTTGAATGGTTTTGAGGAGTATTTTAGTTAGAACATTGACCATAATGGCATATGAGATACACCCCTTGACTCCTCTCATATTCCGACAAATCTCCTCCAATGACACTCTGAGGAGAAGGAAAGCCATGGTGTTGGATTACTCCTTGTCCACTAATTGACTGGGTGCATCCACCACTATTTGACTGGGGGCACTTCTCTTCTTGCTCGGACACGAAGTCGGTCCCACATTCTTTTACCTCGAAACCAACCCCGAAAGCCACTGAAACATTCAGTTCTTCTAGCTTGAGAGAGGTCCTTTGTGTAGTAAAGAAAAAGTACGCAAGGTACCCAATAGTGTGATTCTTCCAAATCGAGGAAGCGCCTAGGAATCTTGTCGACCGGGGTCTTTTTTGGACCTTTTCATGAAGCCCCAGTCGCCCTTAGTAGTAATCCAAGCCAACAATGGCTTAACCATATCATTTCTTCATTTCCATGGATTGTTGGGCCATAGGTCCATTCATGACCCTTACTCTTGTTTCTAAATTTAACATGAAAATCATGCAAGTTTCCATCTTTGTGAGAGTCAGAACATTATACATAAACGACACATAAATTCAAGCCTTGGATCTTCACATTTGGAAAAAAATGGCACAATGAAAGATATTGAGGAACCCAAACTTTTATTGCTGAACGAAGCCGTGTAGGAGATACCATATAAAGTGGCATAGCTATGTTAAGGAAACCATCAATAGTTAAACAAAGTACTAAAAAGATCACTCTTAAGGTAGGAGATAGCATATGCCGTGTGTTTTTTTTGTTATCTGCTTTGACATTCTAAAATATTTCAATGCATGCTTTTCTGTAACCTGGTTATTCTTTTCAGGAAATTTGATGGTATGATAGTCATTTGATATGGTGCCCACATTTTTTTATTTGAATAGAGTGGGCAATGCCTGTTTCGAGAGAAAGCTACTGTTCTTGAGCTGATGTTTGCAGTAAACGATCCTATTCGTTTTACATCCATGCCCCATTTTTGTTCCCAGCAGGTATAGAATGGTCATTGAAAGATGCAAAAGAGGAAGAGAACACAACCCAACTCTTGAAGGAAAAGAAGATGAACAAGAGCCGCAGGATCAAACAGCAGCATCAGAAAGTGTACCCTGCCGTATATTTGAACTGCCTATGAACTTGCTATACAAAACTCTCTCAAGGCTTCCTCCAAAGACCATATTCTGTTGCAAATGTGTTTGCAAAACGTTCCTCAAAATCCTCACAGACCCTTATTTTTCCGAAATCAACCTTATTAAAGCACCCAATGTTTCTGCTTTCCTCATCGTTCGACACAGTTCCAATCCATGTGCGTTTCACTTTGTCTACATGCTAGATCTGGAGGAAACCTCCACCGCTATCTCTTCCATGGCAGATGACAGCCCTTTTAGTTGTCAATGGTTAACCGTGAAAAGTACCAAATTCGAACTCTCCCATGGTCAAGTGACTCTTGTGGTTTCTTGTAATGGATTGCTTTGTTTACACCATGCTTCAGGGCCTTCCTTTTACTACATCTGCAACCCAGTCCTAGGTGAAGTTATGATTCTTCCGAAGCAGACTTCTGTGAATCAAGCTTTTGCTTGCCTCAAGTATTCTGGGTTTGGTTTCAGTCCAAAGACTAAGCAGTACAAGGCCATTTGTTTCACGCAAGTGTCGTATACCGATCCTGTGACTCATTTGTTCTCTATTAAAACAATACTCTTGGCACAGAATCCTGGAGGAGAATTGGCGATGTCCCATTGCCCATGTCTAAGGGATTGTTTGACTCTTTCCTAAATGGCATTCTTCACTGGATTAGTGATGATTTTACAGCTGTCAATTTGATTTTGTCGTCTGATTTTGAGATGGAGCAGCTTGGATCTGTTCCTCGGCCTACCCATTTTGATCAAGACTGTCTTAACAAAATCTCTTGGATCAATGTGTCAAGGAGTCCTGGACTAGAGAGTTTGTCATTGACATCAACTTCTATTGCAGATTGCGTGAGCATCACTTGCATCATCTGATTACGTTTTTGAGAAATGGAGATTTGTTGTTCGTATGGAATTCCAGTTCTTTAGTGTCTTACAATCATAGGATAGGAACCTTCAGAGAATTCAAAGCTTTCGGCCCTCATGATTTTCATGTTATTGCTCATATTCCAAGCTTTATATCTCTCAAGGGTTTTGCAAGAGGAGGCCTTGTGAGAAGCATAAGATGGCGTGTACTCATGGGCAGTACGAGTTTTTATATTAACTAACATGTTACAGTCAGTATGAAAATAAGTTTTTTTTCTAACGTAGATCATTTTTACAATTTCCATTTCTCGTCTTTTAAGGTTTAGCATACTGTATTTTCTTTTTTCCTTTGTTGTATAGACATTTCTGGATTTATCTTGTAGCTATAATGCAGTTTCAGTTCAGAGTAGTTATTAAATCTCGTCTTTTGTTCTTCTTTTCGTTGGATAATGTATGTGTTTTGATTATCTTGCTAGGACAAATGAAAACTTGGCAGAAGCTACACTTCTTATTTCACATCAAATATTTACTTGGGTTTTTGAGCTATAAACAGCAGTTAAAGTGAAATACAAAACTAGTGTGCTGTTTGTTTCGAAAGGGAAAAAAAAAAGAAAAAAAAAAAAAAAAAAAAGGAAGAGCATTTAAGCTAGCCCAAAGTTTATTTGGAAAAGTATCAATTTGATTATACTGAGTTGCAGAATCAGCTTTTGTTTAAGCAGAAACTTAACATTCCTTTAAGCTAACTCAAGAACCAAAACAACATGAGTAATTCATTCAAGAAACGAACCACTGAAACTCATGGAGCGCAGGGATCAGGAGTCTGACCCCAACGTACCAAATGGAAATACATCGGCACAATCAAGAATAGCACCATGCTTAACCACAATCAGGTATGAAAGTGGGGTTTTTTGTGTGTGTGTAACCCAGGAAAATTAGGAACTCGTTCATACAAAAAAAAAACAGCACAGCGCGCGAGAGAGAGACACCTTCGTGGTGGGAACGTCGGCCAGGTGGTTCTCGCCGGTGGCGGTGATGTCTCGTGGTGGTGGCTTCTCTCACTCTCGCTGTCGAGTAAAATCAGAACAGAAAGTGGGAAGCCGACGCTTTGGGGTTTTTTTTTTTTTTTCTAAATAACGAAACGACGTCGTTTTTTATTTCTGTAAAAAAGTAATTTCCACGTCATGACATAGGTTCAACCTATGTCATGTCTTCAAAACGACTTCGTTGCAAGCTAACATTTACGAGGACGATTTCTACCTATATCGACCATGAATTAACGATCCAAGACATTCTTCTTGTACAAATTATTGTAACACAAACGATGTACGAAGATCTCGTAAATAAATTATATATTAGTACTTAATCTGAATGAATTTTCAGTTCTTAAAATGGACTTGGATACATTGAAACATATCTCCATTCATATTAACAACTCCGGGACTTTAAGTAGGTTTTCTATCTCTCTCAATAATATTTTAATGATCTAAGACATTCATGTTGCTGAATGCCAAAAAATACAAATCATGTAAAAATTTCATATTAATTGAAAATGGATTAGTACCCGATCGGAGTGAATTTATGTTTCTTAAAATAGTTTTGGATATACTGAATCAAAACCATAAAAACCGGTTCTAACATAATCTCTCGCGTTTAGAAGCGACGATCGTCGTCAACGGTGAAACTCTCCCTCTCCCTCTACCCTGGACCTTCCCGTCCGATCAAAATCATCTCCGACAACGGTCAATCGAACCACGACGTCGACTGCCGCTCATTCATTCGAAGCTCGCTTGCTAAGCTGCTGCCTATTCCGATAGCTTGTTCGAATCTGTTGATTGGTATACGCCTGCCACTTTATCTTTTCTTATGGTTGCTTCTTTTTGTTAGGATTTTTGCACATGTGTAAATATTTTTGCTCATGATGAATTGGGTATATTCTGTGATTTTGTATAACGTACGTCAATATCAGGTGTAAATATTTTTGAAAAGTGAAATGTTTTTTCTTTAAATGGCTTGGTGGTTGTGTGAACTGTGAAGTTCTCGGGCAGTGTATTGCTATAATGAGAAGAAAAAAGGGAAGAAGTTGAAAAATAGAGAGAGAACATTTGTGGTATTGGTTCCAGAAGTATAAATGGTTTTACGTGGGAATTGGATAAGAAGCCCAAGGGGCCTTTGAAATGTATGAATTGCATAATGTAATTCCGGATAAGTACTGTTACATTTCATTGTGATTGCCTGATATTACTAAGAGGAGAATGGTTGAAAATGACCTAGATGTACTAGATATGTTTTATGTCACGGGTAGGACTGAAACAGTTAATGTGTATGTGGATGTTGAGTTTGCTATTGATGGTATAGAGGGTACTGGGGGTATTGAAGTGAGTGATGGTGGTATAGGGTAAATGAGAGTGTTGAAGGAGGGAATAATGTAGAGGAACTTGAAGCCTGGGAAAATGAGGACGAGGCTGATTTATTGGATGATGTTTTTGGTTTCATTGATGAGGATAAGGAATGGAATGAAGAAGGAGAACATGGGGGCAGGTTGTCTGGTGATGAAGTTAGTCTAGATGGTGCAGAACTCCTAAGTGATGATAACGTACTTAGTGAACAACAAGCAGATGATATTGCGGATAAATACCATAGCGGGGGTGATGAAGATCCTAAAGGCACCTACTTTGATTCAAATTACTTTGGCCAAGAGCCGCTGTACAGAACAAAAGGGGAAGTAATCCTAGAGAATCATGTGATATTTATCGATGTGGATAACTTTACGGCATCTTTGAGAGGAAGTGGCATATTTGGGAAGGGCAAACACAACACACAAGAGGCAGAGAGGTGGCAAGTCAGTAGTTGTTGGAGGAAGGGGCAGTTTAGTAGAGAGGACTAGAGGCACTTCAACAGTTAGAGGGAGAGCAAGAGGTGGTATGATAGGGGCTAACAATGTGAGGATTCCAATAGTTTATGCTTGTTCATTATTTACCGTGAATTTGGTTCCGTTACATAATAGTTTTTATATATTCAAATGTTTACAGTAGCCAGGGGGCAAAACATGAGTCTAGTTAACATGAGTTTACCATGAATTTGGCTGTAAAAAAGCTTTACAGTATTGGTGCAGTACAGTCTAGACTCTTTCACACCTTCCTTCCTTTTACAAGTCTCTCTCTCTCTCTCTCTCTCTCTCTCTCTCTCTCTCTTTTGTTTTCTACCTGTCTTTTAGGTGGCTGCACTGTTATTAAAGGGAACAAGTGGCCGTCTACAAAATGGATGCGCGTCAATGAGTACAAGGTTTAGTTTAAGCTACAAAAAGGTTATTTCATATACAGATACGAGGACCTCAATGTTGTGGTTTAGCCTTCTGATACGAGAAGTTACTGCAATTTTATTATTGTTTATTTTTTATACATAAGGATATTTTCTTTGCTGTGAATATTGGTAGTATTGAATTCTATGGTTTTGAGACTGTTAGCAAGTTGCATATGTAGTGAGTTGTGGACATAGGTTTTTTCTTGAGCCATTATATTCTGGACATGTCCTTGTAATTTGAGTTTAATTTCATCATAAATAGGATTGCTGAAACTACAAGTTAAATTAGTATGAAACTTTACTTCTTTTTTTTCTCAGTAGTATGAAACTTTACTTGGTTGTTGGTAGTCTCCTCAAACTTCGCATCAGATAAGAGTTGAAGAACAAGCCATTCGATGGGTCGTCATCTAGGTAGCACCAACACGACAAATTGGGGACAAGGATATACAAGTGCCTTCCATTTTATACTGGATAATTCAATAGATATTATGGTTAAATAAAAAATTTGAACCACTCCAATATGGCATTATATCATTCACAGGTGTGCTCCAACAAAAACTGAATTGCCCAATGATGGAATATCAGTCCGTAAGATAAAGCAATGGAATACAACAACAACAATAACAGAACTCATCTAGTCCCCAATCGTAGGGGGTATAGGCGTGGAATGATTGGTGACAGACCTAACCATCGGCAATATGCACAAAGAGGCTGCTCTCACAATGCCACTGAAACAGTGACCCCTAAACCTCCAAGAACCGAGGAGCTACATGGACGTTTTGCTGCAAATCTATACCCCCAAATCAAAGCTGAAAGGCATCAGGAAAAGGAATGTAATGTTTAATCATCAATATCATAGAGCTATAGTAAGTAGTAAATTTACTATCCTCGAAAGGCCGAATGGATTAGGTAGCTGAGGGAGGGAAGAGGGAAAGGAAGCTAGCACTTGAATAGGATTACTATACTAGAACAACCAGAATTCTTCTAATTCTTAAGACATATATAAACAGGTACAAATTTAAAACTAATTAGAGGAAAATGAACAACTAACCTTCCTCAAAATTAACCTCCAAAATGAAAAAGGAAAAGAAATGGGTAAATGAATGGCTCACCTACTTATCTTTAACCTCGGGAAGACCAACTTGATCCAAACTCCGTTGCAATTTCAACCGGTATTGTGCATTACTTAACATATATCTAGTCATCAAAACACTGAACATGAGCTGCGCGAGATTTTCTGCAACCTGAATGCTGAAAATCCCAATTATAGCAAACCAAATTACTAAGTACCTCGAAAAAGAATTGATGCCAACCAAAATTAAATCAGCTAGAATGGCCAACTTTGAATAAAAATGCTAGTCTTCGAGATTGTATGTACTTACAGTGGTCATTGTCACTGCAAAGAATTGAGGAGGTAGCGTTCCAATCATATTCGTTACCATTTGGTGCATAGCATCAACTACCTAAAAAGAAAATTTAAAAAAGAAAGACTCACTATTAGGTCTGGTGCGGTATCTAGTGCAGTGGAGACAAGCTACAGGTAGGGTGTTCTTAACTCTCCTTTGTCACTGTAAAGGTATGAGACAGCCACAAGAAAGGTATAGTTTTGAAACATGCTGGGGTGCCCTTTTCACAAACAACTCCATGAACTCTGGCTGCGCATTTTTGACAGACTCTAACACAACTTCCCTCCTGCTCTTCTGCTGTTTTCACAATTTGCAAAAATAATGTCGAACTTCCAACCAAATAAAACTCTAGTCTCTAGCAACAAACCCACAGAATTATATGAGGAAGTATCTTCTACTTAACATTTAGAAGCCAAATTTAACAAGGACTAAGTAATTGTATAATTTAAGACTAATGTGATGATCAAAGTGATTCTGCAACTGATTTGAGTGAAATTTTACTGCAGCCACTGAACACAATAACTCGTAGAAATAAAGTTCGCTACCTAAACACATTATGCAACTGAATCTTGATGCTTCCGAAGCAAGGGAGTTAACCTAATTGTAACCTTCAAGATTTTCTTGCTGCACCCACTAAACAATCCAAAGAACGATTACTCACTTATATGTCTATTATCTAATACTATTATAAATGAAACACCATGTGGTATGACCATCAATTAACTGACTCACGATTTGGGGTTTGTTTGGAACTTTGGAAAAAGAAAAGATGGGAAAATAAAAAATGTCGGACCGCTTTTCAACCGTCTCTCCTAAAACCAATTGGTGTTAGGAAGGGCTTCAATGAAGTCTTTTATGGCATTCGATATCGCACCCGCAAGTCTGTTTTTAGAGCGGTCGCAGGGAGTGGCATTGTGTAACCAAATCCATGGGAGAACATCGGGCCCAACAATCCCTCTCTCACAATGACGCTCATGTGATTCAAACCCATGACCTCCTGGCTCTGATATGAATTGTCGGACCGCTTTTCCATCATCTCTCCTAAAACCAATTGGTGTTAGGAAGGGCTTCATTTAAGTCTTTTATGGCATTCGATATCGCACCTGCAAAAAAATTTCTCTTCCATTGTTTAGCTAATGAAATATGAATTACAGAAATTGGAGCATATATTGAAGCAACTAAAAATTGTCCTGAATGAAGAAACCTCTTCATCTTGTGCTTTTCTAATTTTATATTGCCAATAGAAAATATTGGTGGCCTGTAAATTTGACAATCTTAATATTCAGAAAACAAAGAAACTTGTAAATTATGAATCATAAAAAAGATCTTCAGCAGTGAAATCAAGATATTACCCACAAACGAATTGGCTGAACCCCACATGAAATATTAGTTCTTCTTTAGATTTGATGGGAGCGGTGTATGTATCATGCTTTTTACACTGGATAAAATAAAGGATCCAAATACAAAATAAATCACAACCGAGAAAATAAAAGAAATCATAAACACTAGAACAAAAGATACCTGAAGTGAAGAGCAGAAACTTTAGACTCCTCTTGCAAGAGGCCACAATAGGTAATGTGTTTGCAAACATACATAGTTTGGAAGCCACATCTTGGCACTTCCTTGACATGAAGTTTTGCATAAGAACTTGCTGGTAAGCAGTCATCAATGTCCCCTTGCTTTTGCAAGGACATGTTTTTGTACCCTTGTAAAATTATCAAAAGCAAATATCTGTGCATCTTCTGGGGGTAGAGATTCCTGAATTGATTAAAAGGACGGTTTATTTGTTAATAACCCATCAAGTTGAGAGGTGGAAATCACTAACATGGACCACTATCTACAAATCAAAGGAAAAAAAAAAAAAAAAAACTTCGGATCCCATGAAGACGTCCTGAAGACCTGAGACCTCTATACTTAGCAAAACGCCTTTGAGCAGGAACCTCTAATGGGGTATCCACTTCATAAGGGAATTCTTAGATGTGGCAAATTAAGCATTAGGAAATTGACAAAGATAACATAAAGCGCATGAATCCGATGCTAGTAATAGCAAAATAAATACCGAGAAATATGCATGTTGCAGACAACATCAAACCGACCATCTTCCAGAAATAGGGGGAAAATAAAGGAGAGAATGCAGGACACTCAAATATATGAGATTCAACTTAAAGGGATTTGGATAAGATGATCTTCAAATCAAAGTTGCATTCAGGTTTATAAGATAGAGCAATAAGATTAAGTTATTTCACGCGATTTCACTCCCGTCCTTTCCAGATATCAGAGATGTAAAGTGAGCTATGATGAGATGAAGTCCTCAATGCAGGAAGGAGAACAAATAATCGATTGGTAAAAACTAATCTTTGGATCATAAACACATTGGGGATGACTTGTGCCAAAAATACACGTGCATTAGAGTAATGGGAAAATGACGGCTATAAACTCAGCAGAGAAGCGGGAGTCAAGAGACCAATTCAATACTAATAATAAATTATCACTCATAGGTGTTTATTTAAGCAATGTACAGGGTCCTCACCAATGATTTATGCTATATACTTGAATTCCACAAGCAATTGGCATGGCAGACAGCAGACTACAACAGACATGATAACCACGCACATAGTATAGAGTCTGGATTGGGCAGTAATCGTGGAAGAGTCCCTTATGATAAGTCCTATTGTTACCTCCAACATAAAGCTAGTGACATCAAAAATAATCTTGATTGTTTTACCCTTTATGTACTTCCACGTAAAATCAAACAAAACAAACAAGGTAACAAAAAAAACTAGCTACTTTACTTCCTAGCATAAATTTAAATTTCAGTATTGTAATTTGTTATGCTCTACAGAAAACACCAAGTGCTACATACGACTCCTCAAAAGTAATGGCATTTGATTTGGAAGAAAGAGAAGTACCCTCATCTTCAGCATGTGCTTCTTCAATTTTGCGAATCTCATCCTCTATGTGCTCTTTTGTAAAGTTTTCACCTTCCTGCAAGGTAAAGTAAAGAACTTACATCTCTAGGATGTCCAGCAGATAAACAAATTATAGCATGCATCCAAGAGGGTGCTTTTGACAGCTCGTAAAAGCAAAACATGATATGGCTTTCAAACTACGACAGCATAAATATTAGCTAGTGATTCCTTAAATTTTGACAAATGAACTATATCCTTTGTATGCTCTGCAAAATTACATCAAGTGCCATGCATCGTAATTCTCGACCAACATTGAATCACCAACTCCCTTCACATGGCAACCTGCCACCGGCAATGGATGGACAAGATCAAGAATAGAACAAGGGCAATGAAATGTGGTCATTAATGGCTAAATTAATAGCACCACGTTACATTATCCGGTGCTTTTACTTTCATCATGCACTCCCAGCGGCTACAGTTCTAGTCTTAACTACTTTAAACGAATAGTTAGAATGAAAAGCCCGACTTCCCAAGCAGCAAACTGTAAACATTTAGGGTACTGAAGGTAACATGGTGAAACTCGTGATTTACCAATAGAAACTTCGCCCAACACACAATAGCAAATCGAGCAAATAGTCTAGGATCAGAGTTTAGGGTGGTTTGTAAGGGTTGTGTTCGAAGTGGTGGCCGGTTACTCTGGTACCTGCTCGGTATTCCACAGTTTCCGCCTTGCGCGATACCACCATTTTGACACCTGAGGCTATTCCTGGCATCGTGAAACCATGAAAAAAAAAATGGCTCTTCGATAAAGCAGCACAAAATTATACGATCCCCCACAAATACTTGTGACAAATCCTTTTTACTCTCAACAAGTACAAAACAGAAAATTGCTACAGAGCACGCCAATACCAAAGATGGACAAATTCCAACACCGTACCATCATATGCATCATCATTGCTATCTGTGTCATCCGTGTCTGAATCGTCAACAATCCAAGCAGCCTGCAAAATTAATGTTTAGCACATCTACTATTGAGCCTTTGCCTGTCATCATGGTCATATAGAGAATTTGGAAGGATGCAAGCATGGACCTGATTAACCCAAAATTAAGATAATTGTAAACCACGCCTTTTAAGTATTTCCTTGACGTTTTTTCCCCACTTCTCGACTCCATCACCACCCTATCATTTCCTGACGCCCTCAAATCTTCTCTTTGTCCCTCCTCTTCCATCAATCGAGTTGCCCTCCTGACGAAATAAGAAAGAAATGACGGAAGTGGGATTGAGTGTAATCGCCATCCTGTTGAACGTGGATCGTAGTCAATCCTAGGAATTTTTGGCCGGTCGCGAATCAATCCCCTCTTTTTGACAGCAGTCCGACGGCGGTCCGACCGAACAGCGAGAGGGAGAGTTGCCGCCGGAATGCACACCGCCACAGTCGAAATAGACTTGTTGCCAGACTTCTCACCGCCACATACGACTTCTCTTTTGGGGGAATAGAAAGAAAAAAAAAGAATAAATAAATAAAAATGGTGACACAGCTTCAAACTATGTCATCTTCTAAAAGCGACGTCGTCTCCATAAAAAGGGTGACATAGGTTCAAACTATGTCATCCCCTAAAAGCGACGTCGTCTCCTTAGTTTCTTACTTATTCTTAGATTCTTTTGGACTTTCTACGTATGCTAGCCATATTTTATTAATCTGAAATGTTAATCTTGTATATATTGTCATAATATATATCGAAGAAAAGTTTCATTATTACTGTATTTATATTAGTACTTAATCGCAATGATTTTTTGTTTCAGAAAATGGGTGTTGTTACACTGAATCGAAACTACCACACTCCTTCCTCTCAACTCCATGCCTCAAAACGGCATAGTTTTGTTTAGTTTCTTCCAAGGACAATTTCTATCTATCTCAATCTTGTTTTATTAATCTCAAACATTCATTTTGTAGAATTCACTAGAATATTAAATCATGTAAAAGTTTTAAATGATTTGGGTATAAATTAGTACTTGATCTTGACGCATTTTTAGTTATTAAAATGAGTTTGGTTTCACAGTATCAAACCCCAACAAAAACGTCGTTCCTTTTAGTATTTTTTTTAATACGAGGAGATAAAGCATCACCACGCTGCACTGAAACGACGCCGCTGGTTGATCGGCAGGGAGGAGGAGCATCTCCGACCTCCATCATCTGAAGCTCGCTGGGCCGCCGTCCATCATTCGGCGACCTAAGAAATATCAGCAGGGAGGAGCATCTCAGATCGATGTTCTTCATTCATTCTCAGATCGAGGTTCCTCCTTATCACTTTATCAACGTTAGTATACTCATATGCATCCATAGATATACGTGAACTGTTAGAATTGAAGCTAATAGCTTTGCGAGTGAACTGTTAGAATTGAAGCTAATCGATTTGCAAGTGAAATGGAAGCTAAGCATTAGTAATTGAATTCTGATCACTGCATTCTCAAAGGATACGAGTGAGATCTTGGAGATGTCGAAGTGCTGATGGGATGCAAGGGCTTTATGTTTTTAACGAAAACATCTACTTCGCTTTTACATAATTTTTTTTTAAACTACTTAGCTTTTACTTGATTATCGAAATATTAACTTATGAAATGTTAAGTTGGGGAGACAATTGTCTGCTTGTGAACTACCGGCCAAGCGAAACGATCAACACATTTTCATGGTTTAACCATTCGTGAACATAAAACAAATGCAGTTAAACAATCTACTAATTCCGTCCCAATAAATTTCTCCAGTTTGCAAAACGAGGTTTCCATGAGGCCAGTGAAGTTGTAAGATATACTGGTCCATAATAGCTGTGTTGTGCATAGTTCAGTTATAGAATTGTATTGCGTTTGAGTTAGTGAACATTATCTGATTTATTCAATTTCACCCTTCCTCTCTCCGCATTTAAAATCAATGCAATGCAAGGATTTAAAGCAACCTGATTCAACTCTTGCAACCATTGCGGTAGGTTGAAAGCAAATGGTTGGACCTGGATTTAGCTGAGGTTATGCTGGATCAAATTTCCGAAAGTCGTTATGTACATCCTTATAATGCTTTTCTCGAACCATGTGACAGTCTAGTGAGTTGTTATTCCCCCAACCCCTACCCCCCCAAATTAGACAATGTGGAACTCATGGGTAGAAATGAAAGAATGTGTTGTCCACTGCAGCCCACTTTAACTAGCCAATAAAGAGGCTATAGGTTGTTGGTAGGCAAACAATGGTCAAATGTCAGGTCTTGTTCTTCATTAAAGAATCAAGCAGGTGGCGGTTTTCTCGAAAGAACTTCGATGCCCTTTTTTCGTAGGAACACCTAACACTAGAGCTCTAACTTTTCACTCCTTACTATAAGAAAATCAAGAAAGAGAGTAGCTCCAGAGTAAAAGAAAAATCATGGAGTTCCATCTGATAAGAATTAGAAAGTGGTTTTCTAATAAAATTCAACTGGGTAATGGTTCCTAATGCATAATGATGCTGTTATCTTGTATGATCGGCCTGAACGTGCTGTTCATACATTGGTTAAAATGAAACAATTGAAACCCTATGAAGAAGGCAATCTGTGTTCGCTAGTTGATGTTGCCAAAGGGACACATGCTATCGAAATGGATATGGTGAAAAATGGCATTCAGCTCAACCTTTCTTCTTTTTTTTTTTTTGGGTGCTTCGGAAAATTCAGCACAACCATTCATCAATGAGGAACCCGGTACCAGCTACTACTTGTCCTTAAAGAGCTTTGAATTCTTGGAATTTGAAGCTTGTGATAGCATGGGTTTTTTTGGTGTATTGATTTTCTTTTTCAGCTCTAGCTTGTTTGTGGGATTTTTTTTTTCCGAATGTTATGGTACTTCTCTCATGTTATCAGGACCATGCTCGTGCCTTTAAGTACTTTGTCTTCTTACACCAGAATCTTGGACTGGTAAGTAGTTGAAAGTCAGGGTCTACTTTTTAACACCCTATCCATGTCAGGTTGCTAAGAGAATAGTATTTTTGGATGCACCCGCTATAACCCTTTCAAAATTGAAAGGTCTGCCCAAAAGTTCAATCGCATTATATAAACCTTTCAGTTTTCGGTAGACGACTACTATTTCTTTTACATCACTACTCGAATTCTCAGAATCTTCCATTAAACTTTTTTCCTCATTATAATTTTCCATTAGACCATTCAGTGTTGAAAGCACTGCAGATTCTCTTTTCTTCGTTCAAACGCATATCTATTTGTTTTTTGTCAAGTAAACTACATCTAAACTATCTATGCAAAGCCCACATAGAAACCTTAAAACTTACACCTCCAACACTGGAAAGATTGCGGCCACAGTAGCTGAGTTTGCGGCTAAGCTGTCTAAGTTTGCAGCCACACTAGCTGAGTTTGCGGCCAGAATGCCTATGTCTGCGGTTATAGTGTATAAGTCTGCGGCCACCTTGTCAACCCTCACGGCCACAATATCGAAGCAGGTGGCTGCAATGCTGAAGTTTACAGATTCATCTTGGGCTATTTATGGGCATTTTATGAGCCTCCCAACAAATTTTGGTTTGGAATTCCATAGTAGAAGCTTCTCCCTTGACTATAAATAGGAGGGGAACCCTCCCGTATCAACACACAACAAGGAACCAAGAAGAAATCCAAGCTAAAAGCTCTCAATCCGACTCTTTAAACTTAGCTGCTTTTGTCCTTCTATATGCATCTCAAAAACTATCCCTACATAAACATTTGCCTAGAAAATTCCTAAAATCCTAGTCCTAACACCATTATACATACTTCAAATCCTCCAAAATCTTATCCATAATCCAAGTTCTTAAATCATTGGTCAATTGAAGTTCTTAAATCATTCTGATGCAGGAGCCGTGTCCCCTAGGCATTCTCAATTCATGGTGTTTGTAGTGATACTGCTGGTTACATGATAATGGTTCAAACTAGCGATCTCTACTGAGTAGGTGCTATTCTGCTATTATATGTCGGTATTGCATGTTTTTAGTTAGGTTAACTTTTGTTTAGTTGGGTGGCTCTGCTGTAAACAAAATTGTGTTTTCTTTATTGGCTTTTGGTTGAAATTTTAGGATTGGGTGCCAACATACGTGATTCTACTTTCCTGAGCCCTTCTGTTTCTTTTACTTTCTTTTCCCCTTCATTGAATTCTTCTTTACTGGAGTAGTTTTAAACAAAAAAGTTCTTGTTGCAGCAATACTATGCTAAAGGTTCTAAGTTTGTGTTTTGCGAGGATCGTCCGGGCCTTGCTAATTCTGATTGTCTTTCGTTCATTTTGTTGGGAAAATAGCCTCAAATTGGTATTTTTGAAATTCATGATCTTCGTCTCGAAAGGGCCTACGTGTGTTTCTACCATGATTTATACCAATGAGGTGAGTCTTGCAATATTTAATTGCAGGCTGAACTTTTGTTGAAATGTTCTTTTGCTTTCTTAAAGTTGCAGATATGAAAGGTATGACTTGCGTTTGCTAAATGCATTTCCAACTCATTCCTCTCTTTCCTTTCTAGCTTCTGAGCGAATCCAAGGCAAATTGGAAAGAAGCGGTCAAAACACCACGTCTTTTTCTCTTCCTTCCTCTCGCCGCCGCCAACCACTTACATCCATTCCTTGTTGCCGCCGACCACAATTGCACAATGGAAGCCGCAGTGGGACGTCCAAGTTACTGAAGCACTAGTCCCACAGTGAAACGACGAAGCAATGTCGACAAACCCAATCTCTCACTAGTTTAACATCTTCTCTCACCAGAAGTACTATCTTGCTGCTCACATTTCCGGGACCAATATATTTGTTGGTCTAGTAATTATGCATCCACAATGAATAAGGTTGCGTCTACAATGCATAAGTTTGCTTCCAAAGCACAGAAGGTTGCACCCACATTGCTTAAGATTATGACTGTCTCCTACCGTCCAAAACATGGACTGGAGAGGATCTAATTCCAAAAATAGAATACAGTGTGCAATTTGTCATAATTCTACATGATTATATAATTTTTTCAATTACTAGCTAATAAAAATACTTATAACCACATGATTATATAATTTTTTCAATTACTTGCTAATAGAAATACTTATAACCATATGAATCTAGTTGAAAATTTGATTCATCCATTATCTCTTAACTGTACCTTCATCCTCACCTCAGCTCAACTCCATTTACTAGGATATTTAGCTGCTTGAAGGGGTGATTAATATAGCGTTCTTGTTGTTTTGTTTTGATATTTTGTTCTAGCCATCTCTCCATAAGATCTGTTCTTGTACTTTATCGTTATTATTAATATATTTTTTCTCTTTCACAAATAAAGAAGGGAGTGATTACTGTGTCTCAGAAAATTAAAGAGAGAGAAAGCTCTAAAACTCCAAATCTACTCATCTGTCTTGAGGAATACCAAAAGGTAGTTCGATCGTTGTTTATCCTCACGTTGTGCTCCAAATACTTCAACCATGTGTGGCTCAACACTAGACTAGATTTACGGAACGCATGTTGATACCAAAAGGTAATTCAATTATTGTTAATCGTCACGTTGTGCCCCAAGTTTTGCAGTGAAAGTGAAATGAAATGAATTGATTGTTCATTGTCTTTTTGGAAGAGTTTTTTTGGGAATTGGAATTGTATTTCCAATATTTTGAAGGAAATAAAGAAAAGTGAGGGTAAAAATTTTTGGCGTTACAGATTAGGACACATAAAGGGGGCTTCCAAAAATAGAGAATTGACCATACAGATCTGGTATGGGTATTGATTTTGTGGAGGTTTTAGCATTCACATTCCTGGTGAGCTTCCGATCCTTAATTTGCTGTATATTTCATTTTGAATTCTGGTCGATATGAGGAATGGATACAGTAATTAGTTAGGATGTATGTATCAGTGTTTGAAACTTACTTTGTATGGTGACATCCAGTTGGGCAAGTATGGTTTTCTAATCTTGTGAAGGTACTGTTGGTTAAGTAGCTGAATGAGCTCTTGCAAACAATGCAATAGCCATTTCCAAATGCCTATGCTTATTTATCATTTTTATATCCCTTATGTTTATCTTGTTCTTTTTGTTTTCTCCAGCTAAATTTTTAGACTCTTACTTATTTTTCTGTCGTTGTTAATGATAGTCTTTGATTTGATTTCAGGTGATGTAATTATCCACATTTTCCTTCCTCCAGAACAGGATTTCTACGATTTGGAGGAATTCTATGCCAATGCAAGTTATGCAACACCCGTTGACCTGCCTTTTGAAAATCTACTACCTTTTCGCGGCTGAAAAGGCTTCTCAAGTTTGGTGAAGCTATCAAAGGCTTCTTTTGCTGTATGCTGTTGGTTAAAATTTACTACATGATATCAACATTAGCCAAAACAGTTACAGACTGAATGTTGTTGATTGGGAATCTCTTCTCAGTTGGCTTGCTCAGAGATGTTGCGTTATTATTCATCAGTGGTTGGGCAGTAGGGACAGCCTAGTGTATAAGAGAAGACGTTTTTTTTTTTTCAATGTAGCGCGAAAATGTATTTTTTTCGTTGTAGCAAATGGCTCAAACGAACTTGTAGGTTTGTGGCTGCAACATACACCACGAGTTGATTGTTGTTGATTGAAAATGTATTTTTTTCAATTGATTATATCTAGTAATTTATATTGTTTTACTTGATTTTAAAAACATTGACTTATAGAACTAATTGAGATCTATGTTGAAATTCATTACCGATTTCAAGTTATAACTAGTTTTTTATCCGGTTAGAATAGAATGAGAGACCTAAAATTGAGAACGGGGGGAGTAATTTATTTCTAAAGGGTGTTTTGGCAAAATAATTGAACCAGATTTTTTAATCCTTTTCAAATTGTTTTCCACATTTGATCATTTCGCTTCAATTTTTTTGTGGATTATTGAGAACTCGGAAAAGTATGAAATTACATTTGAAAACTAATTAATTTTTTATACTTAGTTTTTAGTTTGGCTCATAATTTTTGAACTTTTATGATTCTCATCTTCGGGAAGAACCAATAATTCATAAAAATTAGATGTGAAACAAACAAATGGGAAACTAATCTAAATAAGCCAAAAAAATAATCCGGTTCAATTATTTTGCCAAAACAAATGCAACCCAACAATCATCACAAAACTACCCAATATACCCGTACTTCCTCAAATTTGAAAATCCCGCTCTTCTCCACCACAACCACCTCCACCACCACCATCTCTGTCATTATCACAACCTCCACCATCATCATCACCACCACCACGATCTCCCCCACCAAAGAGACCCTCAATGTTATTGTTAATTTTTTCGGTGTTAGGTTGGCTGTTATTTCCTCTTCTTTGTATTTGGACAGAGATCGGTAATTGTCACATGACATTTCTTGAATACAATTATTGGGATTCAGATATAAAAGAGAGAGTCAAGAGAGAGAGATATTGTGAAAGGTGGGCTTGTGATTTTTCGAAATATAGAGAGTAACAAGTAGATTTTGTTCCGTTTCAAAAAAAAATTAATTAGACATCCTGTTTGAAAATTCTAAGTTGTCATCCTATGGGATTTGAATACTTATGTTTACATCCCGACATTGGATATTCAAACCTTTATGCCCTTATATATTCCATTATTTACATTATTAGTGTATATATTGTAGGATTGACCAATTATCTTTTCATTTATTAGTTTTGCATGTAGTTATTTATTGTTCCCAATATTTTCCGGAATTATCACGTTGATTCCTAAATGGGTGGTGTTAGTTTCCTTTTTAAATGGGATTCGGTTCCTATCCCCTACCCATAGAACACAACATTATCAAACCATTCCATTTCCTCACAAAATCTACTGTTCAAACCATGCAATCAAAAAAAATTATTCACTTCCCTCTATGAAATTTTACCCGCGCATGCGGCTTCTTTAAAAATTTTAAACATGATTTTTCTTTATGTTTTCATTCTAAAATTCTTTGCCTATATGGTGAAGATTTTTTAGATGAAAACATAAATGATTTTTGCCGTAATTATTTATGTCTTCATTCAAAAATCCTTGATATATCCAACAATCATGGTTAAAAAATTTAAGGGAGCCGCTCCGTGGTCCAAATTCATAAAGGGAAGTTAAATAATAGTGAATACGGTTTATTGTTTTACCACTTTGGTGAAAAAATGGTAAATTAATCAACCATGTTCACATGTCCTTTAAAAGAGGATTATTTACATAGTGAATATGGTTTATTGTTTTATCACCTTAGAGATTTCAAATACTCCCTTTGTCCCAAAATAATGGTCCGTTTTCACTATTTGACACCTCTCAAATAATAGTCCATAATTTCAATTTATGGTACTTTTTTTTATCCAATATGGATCTTGTTTGATAGATCTCAATTAGTTTTATAAGACAAAATTTTCGAAATTATAAAAACCATTATAGATTGTGAAATCTAGATAATTGATTGAGTGGCATGACAGCCGAAAAGGGACCATTTATTTGAGACGGGGGGAGTAATAAACATGATAATAAATCAACATGGTATCCATAACAAATAATTTTACCATGTTTACGGTAGCCTAAGTTTGCTTAATATGTTAATTTTTTAAATTTTGTTTTGAAATTTTAGGGGAGAGAGGACTAGGAGAGAGAGAATTAAAAAAATTTGAAAGAGAGGAGAGAAATTGAGATAAATTAGAAAAAAATTGGAGAGAGAAATATTTAGTAAATTAGGAAAGAGAAAGGTTTGGTGTTTATTTGGATTTAAGGACGTCAACTTAATGATTCAAACCAATTAGAACAAAAATATAAATAAATTTTTGGGGTTTTTGCACTTACACCCCCTGTACTTTGACCGATTTGCAGAGACACCCCTGTACTTTTTTTTAGGCACTTACACCCCTCCAAGTTCAGACTAAAGTGCAACGCATGGATGCCGTTAACAGAAGCAGCGAAAAGTCTTAAATGCCCATTCTCAACCCTTAACCCCTAAGTCATTTCGTGAAAACACTCATCTCTCTCTAAAAATGAAACACCCTATATCTCTCTCTCTCTCTTCCTCCCCCCTGCCCCAATATTTCGAAATCCCCTGTACTCCATTGCTATTGCTACGAGTTAAAATCATATTTACCTGATTGGTCAACAATTGGAAGGACAATCGAGGTGCTTGTGTACCTCCATCGTGGGATGAGAACCAGGGTCTTTGTTCGGCTCTGTCCAAAAAAATTACAAACTTGAATGTGTGATTGGAAAACATTTTTTAGTCTAGATTCGTGTAGCTTGTGACCGGACGATCACCGTAGTCCAATCCCTATCGCGAACAGCGGTCTAGTAGTGGGCACGCGCCGCCACAAGATCGCGCATGTAAACGCATTAGATCCAATCTCAACCGTGTACAGCGTCGGAAAAGCACCATTGCCGCCGTTGTTTGAAGAAAAATTCTTGAGAGAGAGAGGCGTTGGATGTATTGTCGATCGAGAAGGCAAGAGGTGAAATCTGAAAATTTGGTTTTGCTCAAGGACAGGGAGATTGATTTGGGTATTGGTAATGGTCGGTCACAGTTGTTTCTTTTAGTTCACTGGAGAAATTTATGTAGATATGTATATAACTATGTATTCTATTTAACTATATATTTTGTGATATAAAAAAGGAAAAACATAGTATTTTGTGATAAAAAGGCCTAATTGAATTTCTCCGTGATGATCAAACATACAATTTTCCCATCGACAATCCGGAATATTAACCAAAAATTTTCTAAAGTGTCACTTACTTTTTTTTTGTCTTTATTTCAAAACAACCAAAAATTTTATTTGATTGGGTTATTAATTCGTCTGAAATGAATAGAATGGTAAGAAATTATGCCCGAATTATAAAAAAAAAAAAAAAACAAAGAAAAAGCCAAAAAAAATTATAGGATTTTTTCCATGGAACCCAACAGACTCATTTATTATTTAGAGCTCCCATGAGCCTTAAAAATGGCTACCAAGGGCATGTGTGACATTAAATTAGTCTTTCGGGAGGGAAATTTCCCGCCTCTCTCTTTTCCGTCCAAGATGACAGAAAAACTAACTGGAGGGGTGTAAGTGCCTAAAAAAATAGTACAGGGGTGTCTCTGCAAATAGGTCAAAGTACAGGGGTGTAAATGCAAAAACCCCTAAATTTTTCGAACACAACCCCTAATTAGGACCTCCTTTGGCAAATAAACATAAACCTGTTTTTTTGTTTATTCGTTGTCTTTATTCGAAAAAAATTCGCAAATGTTAGTTTTGCGTCAAATTTTTGTGGTTTATTGGTTCCTCTCGACAAGACGAATCTGAAGAGTATAAAATTATGGTCAAAACTATTTTTTTTTTAATAAAGCCAAAAATACGTGGTTTATTGGTTTAATTTTGGCTTTATTAAAAAAAATTAATTTTCACTATAATTTTATACTTGTTAGATTCGTCTCGTCGAGAGGAACTAATAAACAATAAAAAATTGACGCAAAACTAAAAAATATAATTTTTATTTGAATAAAGACAAAACGAATAAACTAAAAAACAAGTTTATTATGAGTAATTTTCACTCTTGGTAAGTTATGTCACGCTCAAATCAGTTATTGAAAACATCAGGGAGATAATTGAAATTTACCCTCTTACTATAAAATGCATGCATGTGGATTAGGTTATTTGAATGCCTTAAAGTGTTGTTAGAAGTTGTGGTCTCAAAGTATTTGAATCGCAGAAGAACTTATATTCAACATTGAATCTGTGGTTCTATGGCTTGATTTTGTTTGTTTCTACTATATTATCTCAAGGGTGGAGATGTGGAAATGCTATGTGTCTTCGGGATGTCAACAGTGAGTGTCCCAAGATGTTAGGAGTATTTTTTGTAGTATTTTTCGTACTGACACGTTCAGAGAGTGTCGGTGTCCAACAAGTGTTGCCACCAGTATGTGACCTCCAAATTCCAGTGAAGTGTCATTGGTCATATGAGAGGAGACGGCAACAGCCAACTATCTGTTGACGATTGTCTTTGATTTGTACTGTTTTATCCTAAAATATCCATCCACTCCCTCATGAATATCTCTGGTGGAGCCACTTCACTTTTTCTTGTCATTCTATGTTATACTCATTAGTCATATCCCTTCCTAGGGGTGTCCACGGATCGGATCCGGACCCGTTCCGATCCGCTCAAAGCGGATTATGGTTTTTAAGATCCGGAATCATCCGTATACCATCCGTAGGTGACATACGGATGGATCAGATCGATTACGGATTGGATCAAGCGGATTTGACAGATTAAAGAAGGATTATTAGGCGCGAACCAGATTCGGAACCGCCAGATAAGAAATTCTCGATCCAGAACCGAACCGAAATTCACAGATGGGTTAACGAATGGATCGGATTGGGCGGATTGAGCGGATTGGATGATCCGGTGGACAACCCTGGACCCTTCCCTTCTAAATGATCATATGAGACTTTATGAAAAATAAGAATCGTGATAGACTGATAGTTGTCTTACTAGCTGTAATAGTTATTTGAACGTTTCATTTTTTGCGCATATTTTTATTCTCCTACGAAAAAAGGTGTAAAATCATATAGTTTTTTTGTGGAAGTGCATGACAGTGTAAAGTTGGAAGGCTGTTGAGCTTTGATGACTTCGCCTCTATTATCATATGTTAAGATTTCCTTAAAGCTTTATCAGGTAACTGCGTTTCAAGTACGGATTAGTATGCAAGCCTTTGCCACATCTTCCATAGGAACAAGGAGAAACAAAAACCACTTAAATGGAGGAGTTGATTGTATTTCGTCCAAAACTGTAGTTCTCACTCTCTTTAATGTTTCTCAGCTTTTCCTCGTGGATTCATGCAGTGCAGCCACCACTTAATGTGGGGACAAGAGTTTTCCATCCTATACTAGCAAAACCAATGTCCATTTTGTGTTTGCACATGCGAGTGATGTGTTTGATAGAGAAGGTGATGTAGCTTGGTTGGAGGTTCCAACAAATACAATCGTAGATGGACCCAACTAACATGGATCAAGGCCGAAACCATGCAGGAATCAGATTTTGGGTCTGATTCTTGCAAAATCCAGCAAACAAGGCTCAATTCTACGAACAGACGACCTATGGGGCTCTAAACCAAGCCCTAAAAGGTAGCACTCTAAGGCTACAATAGAACTCTAAAATTCTGGTGTTTCATTCATAAAAGAGCTTCCTTAATAGAAGTATTACATCCCTATATATAGTACTCCTAAGGAGATTACTTCTTGGTGAAGTACCTAGACTAAACAAGGCAAAATAGTTCCAGCCGCTATTTTTTACTCAAAATGGCTGTTGGTTGCCTGCTGAAGCATCCCATAAGCAACTTCTAAGGACACACATGCCAAAGTCTTACCTTACTATTAACGAAACTAACAAAAAAACACCCCTCAATAAGGAATCGTAGCTGCAAAACAGGAAAATACCCTATTAGACCATAAATGTGAAAAAACAGCTTCTCAAACATTATTCTTGTAGTCGAGTGTGTTCCCTTCCTCCATCTTGATTGCATTAGGAGAGGTTGTGAGTGAGTTTCCATCTCTTCATTAGTACTTCAATCCACGAAAACCATGAGTAACAACGATTGGACTCTAGAGCGAGACCAAGCTGCATCTAAGTGGGGATGGGCAATACTTCCCTGGTTAATTCCCTGAGGTCTCAAGAGGCACTGCCTGCCTGATATATGGTTGCTTTAGTTCCAGAATTTCAAAATAGCTCTAGCTTTATAGGTCACAAAGATAAAGTAAAATAATACAGTATTCCTGTTAGCTCGGTTGATTTTGAAGGTTCATGCCAGTAGTGCAACGATGGTGGTGAACAGTGTTTTTGGTTTAGAGGATTGTTTTTTAGGGTACTCGCATTTCCAATGATTGATGGGGTTTTATGTCAGTCGCGTTCCATTATTCCTGGCATGATGTTAGCTTCTTCCAGCTTTCGTTAATTTCTTTGAATGAGGAGAATTGATTGTATTCATGATTTGACTCCCTGTGTGGGTGTAGCCCTTGTTTACTGATCAATCAAGGGTCATGATAAAGATGGAGCCCCTTCTGTTGCTTAGGTGCTTTGAATGGGGGCGTGTGTTATAAGCTGGATAAGTAGAACGTCCTCATCCCAGTGTTTTCATCTTGCGATTTTCTTTTATCAATCTTACACGTTCTTTATTAGTAATTTGTTCTTTGAAATTTAGCAGGCTTTAGTGGATCTTTGGCTCCCAACTAGATAGTTTAACCTCGTAACTCTAGCTCTATTCCTAATTGCTTGCTTTAACTCTTTTGCTCTTTATTGCCGTGCAACAAGGACAAATTCGATCACCTTTCTCTGTAAATTTCTCCATTAATCCCTATTGTTCCCTTTGTTGAAGTATCGGAAAGTCGATTCGATCTGCTCACTGTAAATTTCAGCTTTGGCAATGGATTTGGCTAGGCCATCGGGGAGGCTCTTAACACATTTAGTCCTGACTTTCCTATTCAGGATGTAAAAGGCTCTGATGTCGATGTTCCCCCAGATGTGGATAATTTTGGTTTAGTTCACCCTGATCCAGACTTTGACAAGGATCCCCAGAAGTTTGAAGAGGTCAAACGTTGCTCAAGGAAGGCCATTGACGTCTGTAATGAAAAACATCAAGTCTGCAGAAGGGAAAGATACCAACAATCCAGAATTCCTCGCTTGGCGCAAGACTGATCAGTTTGTCTTAAGTTGCATCAATGCAGCTCTCACCCAAGGAATTCTTGCTCAAGTTCTTGGAGACTTCACTGGTCACGAAGTTTGGCAAAGTCTTCACATAATGTTCTTAGAGCAAAGTCAAGCCCGCTTTGACCTTTTGAAAGGTGACATTCAATCGATCCAAAAAGGTACCACATCAATCTCAGAGTACCTGAATCGGCTCAAGCATCTTGCTGATTCATTGGCTGCACTCCAGCATCCAGTTCCTGATAAGGAACTTGTTGGACATGCTCTCAATGGTCTAGGACCAGAATATGACAACTCTGTGGTGATGATGGAAAATCGGGAGCACCCACCCACTTTTGCTGAACTTCGATCTCGACTGTTCAATCATGAACAACGCCTCAAACGCTCCTCTCAACATTCAGGAATATAAATTTAGGAATATAAATTTAGGAAAGTGTTAGTTTCTGGAATTATTGTTTAGGGTTTCCGATTGTTAGGATTTATTAATTTGTTATTTATCTTTTATGGTTGGGGTAATTTTGTCCTTTTATATTTTTAGGGTTTTGCTAGGGTTTGTAGGCTTGGCCTATATAATCCCTTGAATAGCTTTGTAATGATACAAGTTTGCATTGCAATAATATGATAGTAGTATGTTTGTTTTGGTAGTAGTTCGTTTTCTTCTCTTTCCTTGGAAATCTCACAGGTATGTCTATCAATACTTCAACATAATTATCCAATGCCCTGGGTTATTGTTAATTGCACTTTGAAACTTCGATTAATTTTTTGTGTTGTCCCTTTTCTTTTTTGGTTTCCCTGCCATGAACTTTTGAATGAGTATGCATGAGGATCTAATGTGGATAAACAGTAAGCTAATCTTATGTGGGCTGTTGTGTATTCTATGTTTTATGTGAATTGTATGTTGGGTACCGTTTTAGATGCACAGCATATATCTTATGTTCCAAGAGTATTGAGCCTTTTGAACGGAAAGGTTCGGAACAAATACGAGGTCTTCATCTTTTAAATGTTTTAATATGCAGACTTTTGAATGAATGTAATTATTAATTGCAGTAATATAAAAACTAGTGCAGGTTCTTCATGAGCCTCACCACTAAAGTGGAAATTGATTTTCTGGAGAAATCCTTTATAGCTTTCATGAGCCTATGGAAGTTGTAATTGATTTGGTGTTTCTAACTGAACATAAAAACTCTCCAATTGGATCAGAGTTGTTTAGTTTCATACACCATTAACTCTACTGTGTGTGCAGGACCTGCAGGTTATGTGCACTTTCCCCTTAAATTCTTTTTTCAAAGTTGGGAACTTGGTTTTTAAAGAGCTTTTGGTTAAAGCTATTTCTTTTGTCTGATTTTGAATTAATTTTTCATCTCCTTTATGATCCTATGGGTTCTGTCTTGAACTGTCATTTGTGCGACACCTCCTATTTTGGATGTCAAAAATTCATAATAGACACAAACGAAGCAGAAAGTAATTGCTTCAGAACAAGCATTTCAATTCCTTGTGAGACTTGCTCTCGGTCTTGTTCTCCATTAATACTGTTACACAATAATAATTAAGGAAAACACAGCTTATTGTTAATGAGTGTGCCTGAGTGGTTTGGGATTGGCCTTGGCGATCTGTTATTGGAGTTTTCTTGAACCAGACTGCATAACTTCATGATCTAAGGAGAATAAGTTGCAGTTTAGTCCAATCATTAAAAACATTTTAGATCCCGAGAGTTCTCCAGAATGTATTAATAACATGATTCTACCCTTGTTATTTTCAGAATGGTTCGTTTCAAATAATTGATGGGTTCAGCCCCAAGGCTCTTGACTTGATCCGAAGAGCATTTGATTTCTTCGATAAAGTGACACCTATATCTGGTGTACTCTTTCCACTTCCAAAGGAGAAACGGCGAGCTGGCATCCGAAGGTACTTTCTACTTTTTTGATACGTAACATACATCAATTGTAATCGTGCCATAAGTTCTGATTTTCTTTTTGAAACATAGAGTTGAGAAAATTAATATGGAAGGAGATGACCTCTACCCAGCTTAGAGGGTGTTTGACTCTATTTCATCGATCGAATGTTTTCGATTTAGTTTTGACAAGATATATTGTGGTTTTGTTTGTGCACTATATAGGTGTTTGATGAAAATCCCTTTGATTTCTTGTATTTGATTATCTAGAAAGTTGGTATGGTGCTCTTGATGGTTCTCCAAAAAGATACTCGTAGTAGAAGGCTAAAGACGGTTAGTGAGAACAAGGATAATGCTAAAGAAGCCCCAATTTGGCTCAGTCATGGAAATTGGTAGGGAAGTTGCTTTAAAAATTGGTTTGATTACAAGGACATTACTCTTAATAATGCTCTCTCTATGCTCTCTCTCTCTCTATGTGCAACACACGTCAGATTAATATTAGTTCTGATATAAGAAAAGAATTAGATAGTGGGTTCTTGGGTATACTTTTACCTGTGCATTTGACTCTGTTAAGCTGTTGTCATTCTTCAACCATCTCATGACATATTAATTACTTGGCAATGGCAGTGTTATGACTCCATACTATAAATAGGAAACCGTCGATTCAAAAAGTGACCTCGAGTTGGAGAATGAAGATGGCATATCAATCATCTATTACCTGCAAAAAATCTTTCCAGGTGGCTTATAAATGACATGTATTAATACTTCTATTCACAAGTATATTGTTTTATGTAGTTTCTTATTTATTTGCTCATTTGGCAATCATGTATAACTTCTTTAGATGAATGGACTGACTTCCTGGAGTGGATCACTTGTGAAAATTAAAGTTAGATGTGGGAAAATGAGGAGAACATCTTGCAACTGAGCCATTGGGTCTCCTTAAGGGGACAGACTCTATGCAGAACAGGTACCTTATTCTGCATTTTCTCCAAATTCCTTTACCTTTCCCTCCAGCCGTAAGAGCATCCCAATGGCATACTCAAAAAGAAAAATACTCAAATTTTGGTATTTGGATACTCAAAAAAGGCTATCAATTGCATTTGGATAGATACTCAAAGTTGGCAACATTTTTTTACAAATACTCAAATTTTGGCCTTTGGATACTCAAAACTACCAATATTTTCCCAATAATCAAACATGGATACTGAAAACTACCAAAATTTTCCCTTCTTTTGATTATGGACAAAAATGAACCATTGTAGAGCTTCACATTGCTATCTTTAGAAACCCATTAAATGAGTACTCAAAATGTGATGTGGCAAAATTTGAGTGTGCCATTGGTGATTCTCTAATAGATAAATGGCGGTGCCGCGGTGCAGTCAGAGGGATGATGTACTACTGAAGGGCTTTGAAGCTTCAGGCTTTTCTTCACATGGCTTCTGAAAGTGGTAAGAGCCAGATATCTTTTGGTTTGCATGTTGATATTAGTTTCAGTCAGAACGACCTTCATTTACATAAACATCTCCAGCCATTTGATAAGCAATTCGCATGATGAGTGCTTGAAGAATAATGAATTGTTGCATTTTGGGGCCTTCATTCAACGGACTTTAACCTTTTGGAGTTGCTATGATGGCTACTGACACTTTATATGTAATTGAGTAGAGATAGTTGAAGCCTTAAGGCTACAAAGTTGTCACAGTTGCATCAGAGGAAGATAAGAAGAGTCAGAGGTCCTTATATGCTCTATTGGAGGCTGTAGTAGACATGAAATTTACTTAGGTTGCAACCTGTCAGAACTATGGAAATCAGAAGCGGAGCGGAGATCGGCGCACAACAGATTTTCTGAATTTGATGGTTAAGTAGTGTTTCATCCAGTACATGGAATTTGCCTGAAAATTGTTTCTTCTGAGTGCGTGCTTGCTTGGTTCATTATATCTGAGAACCTAATTCCTTCGATTTAGCAATCCATCAGATGTACTAGCATATATCGATGAAGTTGAGGAGAGGGATAGTGGAAAGTACAGAAGGTAATACTAAACAGGCCAAATATATGATTATTAAAAATAGCAAATCAACAGCATTTGGGAACTATTAGTAATAACTTTTATATGATTGATTTTCCCTTATATTTATTGGTGGGAAAGTCTCTAAAACATAACTATAATTTCATTTTTACACTAGTGTTGTACCGCCATACCCTAGTCCAATTTTCTAGCTGACTCTTCGGCTCCTATAATTAGGAAAATTAGGGAGTCAGATGCCTAGAGGTTAGACACATATACACCCGTACCTGAGTCCAGGTAACGTAGGTTTCCTAGATATGTATCGAGTCTGACATCCATACGTGGACTAGTTCCCTTTGTATGGTTTTTCCAAGTTCATCCATTGGTTTTGTTTAAAAGAGGTATGTTGCTCATATTGAACATTAGGGAAGACCTAGGGACAAAGGGTCATAGGGTGCCAAATGAGCTTTTGATGATTTTTGACATTGGTTGTGATTGGGGTGAGGTGCTTGTATTCACTATTCACTAGTGATCACTGCACAGTGCACGCCATGAGTATGCAATTTTATCATGTTAGGCATGGATATTAGAAAATCTAATCCAGATCAAACTTCGACGTCATTTGAAGGATACGTAAAGTTTTTTTTTTTTTTTTTGCCATTCGATAGACATCAGTGGGGGGTTAGCGGGAGAGTCAGTGAGTTAATCCAGAGGGGGTCTAGAAGCTATCCATAGCCCTAAACCCCAAATGCCTCTGCCGAGGCTTGAACCCTGGTCTCGCTTGTGGGAGAACCAAAGTTAATCATCAAAGGGTGTTTAGTTAATGTGGAACAAATGAAGAAGCCTTTTATTTTTTTGAACATCGATTGTTGTTTCAGTTAATGTGTTTTTCGTGTTGTAATCTACATTTTTGTCCTTTTGAACACGAGGATTATTACTTGATTTACATATTCCGTTTTTCTGTTTGAACGGATTTTGCTTAAATAAATTAGGATACAGTGAATTTCCATTAGATTTTGTTTCAATTTATCTACTGTTCCACATTATAATGTGTAGCGGCCGGCTTCATCTTGATCCGTCTGGCCCCCCATCCACTGCTGGGTTCGCCAGCATCGAATGGGTGATACCAAGGACCAAGCCCGAGATCGGGGCACAGTTAAGAGAGGGGTGGAATCCAG
>JAXBDA010001128.1:0-60000 GCA_036023075.1 Gaultheria prostrata | reverse complement strand
AAGGGTACCAAGACACCCTCTTCGTCCTAGCTCAACGTCAGTTCTTCAAAATGTGTTATATTGACGGAACAATAGGCTTCATATTTGACAACACGGCCTTAGGGCATCTCCAGTAATGATATTAGTGTAAGAAATAGGGTAAGAAATAGACAGTTAACTAATATTTTTTCTTTATTTCATCCCAGTCGTGTGGTCAAGGAGAGCTTAGCGTCAGGAAAAAATAGTGCAGCATTAGTTCAGTGTATATCTGTTTGTGTCTGCTAACTCTCTACACGGAGGAGAGAGAGAGAGAGAGAGAGAGGGGGGGGGGAGAAAATGGTGCAGGCGCTGCTCAGTGCTCACTGTGCACTAGTACTTTGTGGAGAGAGGTAGAGATAGGGGTGGGAAGAGAGAGAAATGGTATGACCCACTATATATACTTTTATGTGTACTTTTATATATTTTAACAATATTCTAACAATACCATTGCAACACTTCTTATCTTAACAACACATTTTGTCATAACAACACAAAAATGGGACCAACTTCTTACACTTTTGTGTTATATAACACCACATTTTTGTCATAACGACTGGAGATGCCCTTAGTATTTCAAATTTGCATCATTTACGTAAGAAAGCCCCTGTGGGCCCAGGCCCACGTGATCATGGCCCAAGGCAGGGTCTACCGGTTCCAAAACACCGGCATTTCGATCAAGAGTTCCCGTGTTATGGCTACACCCGGGCTTTGGCCAGGTGTATCGTCATTTCAATACGTATTTGGGGCGGCCGTGGCAACAGTACTCTCGGACGGTTACCTTAAAAGCTACCTAGGAAGTTTGGTGAATCCGGCAGGTTGGTTGGCATAGGAAAATACCAATTTTGCCCAAGACCCGCTTTACTTTGGAGAGTACAAGAATTTTGGGCCCGCTTTGACTACGAGGAGAATGAATTGGAAGGCTCATCGTGTTATAACAAGTGCGAGGAGCTACATGGACGTTTTGCTGCAAAACCATACCCCCAAATCAAAGCTGAAAGGCATCAGAAAGGCCAGGCTTAGAGACTGAAATCAATTTTTGTGCTCATATTACTATTGCTTCCTTCATTGACGGTAATTTTTTTTTTTTTTGCTGCTGATTCTGTGGGGAGCTACATGAGAATTGGCAAAATATCTTAATCCAAATTCCAAATTGAAAAAATATGCTAGCAAAACACCTCGTTTTTATTAATCAACAGAACAACTTTATTAATATAGGAATATTGATCACAAATAAGAAACGAACCCTAAGCAAAACACCTCTTTTACTCGATGAGCAAGCCATTAAAATTGGAGCTCAAACGATAGGGTGGATTTTGAAGATCACGATATGAACGTTAGGGTCGTAAGCATGGAACATTAGGGATGTTGGAAGGGCTTGAAGTTCCATAAGCGTTGACGCATTTGGAATAGACTTTGTCTTCTTCGTTCTGCTTACCCGATATCGTTATGTTGATCCGATCCAGTACGATGCCAGTGCAACCTACGCTCTCGCTGCATAGTAGTTGGACTGCAGCCTCGGTAGCAGACGTCCCAGTGAAGCCGATGAATGAGACGTCACTTACTGCCACTGCCGATGTCTGTAAAAACCGATGTTTCATGAGTGTGAGATAGATGTGGGAGTGAGCGTAAAACTTTGTTTTCTTGTCATTTCAAGCTAGGTTATTTTTTACCATGTCCATTTGAGAAACAAATTTTTAAAATAGCAATACATAATATGGTTTTTCTCATCGTAATCCTTTAGGAATGTTTTCAAAAACACAAAATATTGTTTTCAATATAAATTATAAATGACGATTGTTTTCGAAATGTCATTGGAAAAACATAATGTTCGTCAAACAAAGTACTTTTCTATATTTTCTGTGACACGAGAACAAGAAAATATTTATATGGGCAAGGTTTTCTCATTGTAATCCTTTAGGAAAGTTTTCAAAAACACAAAAAATTGTTTTCAACATAAATTATAAATGAGGATTGTTTTTCAAAATGTCCTTGGAAAAATATAATGTTCATCAAGCAAAGTACTTTTCTGTATTTTCTGAGACACGAGAACATGAAAATACGGCAAGTAATGACATTTGAAGAGATACGAGTCGGTTTTTCTTGAATTTCACGAGTATTGTTAGTCTTACTTGATTGTTGCACTTCTTATCTATGCAATAATACTGGTTAATCAAGATCGGGTTCATAGATTCATCTAAGGTAATATCCTTGAACGTGATCTTCCTAGCATATCCAGAGCCACCCTGTATAGGACACAACAAATTAACCTGGTTAATTGCGAGGAAAATAAAAAACAAGGATTTTTTTTTAAAAAAAACATAGTATAAAAAAATCGAGGAAGAATCATTAATTGTATATTGTTAAACGACAGCTTATTCGAGTATTTCCATTCAAATAATCAACAAATAAGAAACTAATAACCCATTTGGCTATCATTTTTTTTATTTGTTTATTTTTTCGATCCTATTTACCAAATTAACTTAAATATTTGTGAAACCTGGAGACATTGATTTTTCTATATACTTTTTTCTTTTTTTTTTTAGTACCTGCCATGTCTTGATCCTCGCCGCATTTTGAGTCCCAGTGAAGGTACAACCGACTACATTCACCTCTTCCACGGTCCCTTCACTATAATTTTCTCCCAAGCTTCCAACACTAATTAAATATATACAAATAAATAAATAAATAATTATCAATTGGAAAATTACTGTTAAAACTCTAGGATTAATTAACAAACCTTATGCCATGGCCTGGACCACAATTTACACCAGTAATATTGATGTAGGAGCTGCCACTATTGATAGCAATGCAATCATCACCTATTAATATGACAAATTAACAAATTAATTTTGGATTATTACATTTTCTTTGACTTTTTCAGTCGTAAAAAATTAAAAATATTAATCTCAACGAGCAAAAAAAGCTTATATTTATACATACCAGTTTTAATGTCAGAATATTGAATTTGAACTCTTGTGGACTGAGAGATGTCGATGCCATCGGTATTGGGGGTGTTATCGGGTGTGGTTATTTTGATGTTGGATATGGTGACGTCAGCAGAGTTTGACAAGGAGATGTGATTACGTGGAGCATTTGTAATACTCACTCCACTAACATGAAGGTTGTTACAACGGTTGAATTTCAAAACCTGCCATATTCACTAAAAATTATTAATCATACGAAAAAGATCTTTTTGTGTGAAAAAAAAAAAAAGGGCTCCCTTTCTTTTCTTAATCTCTAGCAAAGAGGTCAGTTTTTTGATCCCTTATATTTTCAGCCATTGAATTCAATGGATGGCCAAGATTGATTTTCACACCAGCCCTCAAGGGCCTAGATCAATTAAGCTTTTAATCAATGGACAAGATGTATTTTTGGGCTCAGATTTTGTCGCCTAAATGTTCAGCCATACTTGGAAACCAGAAAACGTTGCCTATTTTGATACTCTCTCTCTCTCTCTCTCCCCCTTCTTCCTTACTCATGATTACTGATTTGGAAACACAAATTTTCATTCTCTCTTCACTCACGTAACAACCACAATTGAAAAGGAAAGCTTCAATCACGTAATAGCCAAAATTAATTCTGTCGTCTATTCTTTCCATATTCCCACCATGAGCAATTATCACTTTAGCTGGTTTGTTGTACATTTTATTTTTTTTGAATGTCAATCTGTAATTTTCATCATATTACGTTTAGTTGCGATGCTCTATTATTTTGTTGCTTTTTTTGGAAACCTTCTACGAATGGATTTCGGAATGTCATTCAAGTATTTCATACTCGAATTTCGTTCAGTGGAGTGCCTTCAGGCACGGATCATTCACTAGTATTTAGATAAAACGAGGGCGGATTAGTTATCACCACCAAAAAAAAACCAAATGGGGGAAAAAAAAAAAAAGGAGGCTCTACTCACCGCAGGTCTACCAGAGCATTTTTTCCCCTGAAAATTAAAAACAAAAACACAATTTTAATAGAAATAATTTCCGTAAAACCATGTTAATTCAATGGCAATTTAATACGATTTAAGTGCTTCCAATTACCCAGTACCTCAACACAAGATTCCCACCAACTTGACCCATAGCCATCAAAGTCTCCATCTCCATTGATAAGAAGTCCATTGACATTGTCGAAAGTAAGCCACTTTTTTGTGCCAGAACCTAAGTTTTTCTTGCTTGGTGCCATAATCTTGCCTAAAACCTGCATTAATTTCCATTACCAAAAGGAGAGATCAGATGAGGAAACAAATAAAAATTCTTACCAAATGAGAAGTGTATAACAATTTTCTTTAATTAATTTCCTTGCGATGTTATTAGATGAATACTAAATCTGTAAAAAAATATCGGTGGCAATTAGGGGTGCAAATAAAAATCGGTAAACCGAACTGAAAACTGAAATAGAACCAAATCGGTGATCTGGAGCCATTAAACTTGATTTACGCTATCTTTTACATAAAAATCTAATGACAATTAATCTAATTACCTTAAACTTGATTGAAGGGGATTTGCATGGACCTTCAAATGCCACCGTCTTCACCAAGAATGTCTTACCCGCTGGTACAAATAGTTTTGGATTTCCTTTTGATGTAGATCCACAAATTGCTTTCCAAGCCTTGAGAAAAGCCTTTTTTTTTTTGGAAAGTAAATTTCAGGAAAAACCATTAGAATTGTTCAATTATAAGGGTCATGTTGGAAAGAAAAAAAAAAAAATATATATATATATATATATATATATATATATATATATTTAGGAGGATGCCAGAAAGCATTTTTATTCCAATATTAATCGGTCGTGTATTATCGGATGATATATATGGCCGGGTCCACGATGAATTGCCACTCGAAATCAAGATATTGGGTTTGGACTTATCAATTGATTCATAAACTTTCGAGCACAAACAATATCTATTCGAGGACTCACAGAAATACCGCGGATGGTGCCACAATCTGTTCGACATATAACGATATGTTAAAACTACTTCAACAAGTCTGTGCGTGAGATATCCAACATCTCATGTTCGAACAACAGTATCCACTGTCCACAACCATGTACGTGCATGCATGCATGGATAAAATTATGGACGTAGGAGGACACAAAAGTATGAGTAATTTTTTTTTACCGCAGAATCATCAGTTTTTCCATCTCCAACAGCCCCAAAATTTACCACGTTAAAGCGGCCTCCTCCATTTGGTGATGATCTTCCTTCTACCATAACCATGCATAGCAGCAGCATGGCCAAAGCAATAGTGTGAAAGCCCTGCATATAATACATACAAAACTCATCAAACTGGAGAGAGAGAGAGAGAGAGAGAGAGAGAGAGAGAGAGAGAGAGAGAAGTCACCATGACAAAATATGTATGGATGTATGAATGGATATTCTCTTGATGAAGACAAGAGAAAGGGGATGAGTGAGTTCAAGTTGATGAACTGAATATATATACTCCAGAGGTCAAGCAAGTCTTCGGCTGATTTCAGTCAAAAGGAATCTTGTTATTTTCGTTATAATATATTTAGGGTAAGAAATCTTGTTAATTTCGTTATAATATTTTTAGGGTATCTTGTTAATTTCGTTATAATGTGTTTAGGGTATCTTGTTAATTTCGTTATAATATTTTTAGGGTAAGAAATCTTGTTAATTTCGTTGTTTTAGGTAAGTTAGTTTTGCCTCTAATTTGACTGCACTAAACTTAATCTGTCAAAACAGGAAATTTATAATCCATGTATAGGAGGATGTCTGTAATCGAGACTCTGATCATATTAATCATTAATAGTACGTTGGTCAAGTCACTCACTAACTAGGAAGGTTAAATAACAGTTTCGTGACAGGTAATGGTAACGGTAACGGTTTGAGTTTAATAGGTTCGGTATTATCGAACGTTACGTAACAGGAATCGAGTGTAGCGGTCGTGAATTTTTAAAAAATCATTTTTTTGATAAAAAAATAATTTTAAATTGCTTAAATTAATAAGCCGCAACAGTCGAGTATCGGCCGTAACGATCATGAACCAATCTGTGTATCGGATACGGACCGATATGTAACAGGAACTGACTAATACGCATGCGATATTTGCCTCTCACTGGTATATCAGAGCATCACTAATGGTATAATCAAAACTGGATAATCAAAAATTGCCACATCAGACTTTGATTATCCATACAAGATATTTATAAAGTTAACAATGTGGAGTGTCACAATGGTATTTTGTGTCAATAATTAAAAAAAAAGTACTACTCACTCTATTTTTATTCATAAAATAGGCACAGCTTTAAATTTGTACATATATACTTTTTATAATATTAGTACCATTTAAAAATACTCACAATAATTTTAAAATGAGACAAATTTTGAACATATTTTGGTAAAGATTAAAAATTGATAATTTCAAATTTTTCAGAGAAATTGCAAAAAAAAAAATGAGTTTTGAAGTAAGTATTTGAAAAATGGAGAGAGAATGCTATTAAACTTTTGAATTCCTTCTACCAAAAAAGACTTATAAATAGGTCGTGGTCTCCAAAATTTGGTTATTGAGTTTTGATTATTGAGAAAATGTTATTACTTTTGATTATCCAAATGACAAAATTTGGTTATTTGCTAAAAGGTTATTAACTTTAATTATGCCAATGTGAGCTAATTTTCGGATAAACATTGTTAACTTTAGTTATTTAGATATTTTGATTATACCTTTAGGAATGCTCTCAGGGTATACCAATATAGGCCAAAAACCATTACGTAATGATCGATACGGTACATAAAGGCCGGTATTTAAAACCATGCTAACTAGTGCTTAAATTAATGTTACTATTTACATTTTGGAAAAAAAAATGTTACTATTTACATGCATGGTATCTCACGATTACGAGGTTTATTGTGAATTCCGCAAAACTGAAAAACGTAATCCTCGCAAATAAGAAGATATTTAGCTAGTATGCTTGTATTTGTCTGTGAGATATTTAGTATAATTGTTTCCATATAAGATATGAAGGGCAGTTACTTTTGGACATATTATTTTGGTAATAACTTTTATTTACAATTAGTATTTCGGAGATTTTATTTGTTCTGCCTGTTTTGCACGTTTCTAATTTAGTTTTACAAATATTTTGATTTTATTTTCTTTTAGCTAATAGTCTTGGTTTTCAAGTAATGTTTTGCTTGGTCGCCACTCTAAATAATTTCCTTTTAATTAGGACTCCTACTAGTATAAATATTGGTGTACGCCTATGGCATTATCATTCAATTTTCCATAAATTTATAGAGTTCATGATCTCTTTCTCTGGTGGATTCAAGAACATCTCGTGGATTCGAGAATCTATCTTGTTTGGAATAGTACACTAACTATTCTTTCATGAATTCCACTGCATCAATATCCTAACCTGATCATTCAAAATATATCGTTTCACCCGATTAATGGTCAAGTCCTAATCAATTTTATTGCCAATAGAACGTACTCTTTCCACATTTGAAAACGTGACCCGAAGAATCACAGGTAACTCTAGAAGTAAATTAATGGATGGTATGCAATACTATGTACAAAAATGAGAATTATTGCATAAATAGAATTATTTTTGCATTTGCGAACACTACTGTGAAGAATTTAAAGTAATTTCAGACGTAAATCGACTAGTATATACGAAATTCTTGTGAGCATTTACCGGTGTCCATGTACGATGATCTATTTGAGTACTACGTGTAGCTGAATCGTAGTACAGAAGTAATTACGAAGAATGAAAGTAAAATTTAAGCAAAACAATTTAGAGAACAACAAAAGACTGAAAAACAAATTTCATATTTATCAAAATGCTAAGCTTTAAAAAACAGTAGCACATCCTAAAAGATCAATCAAATCATGAAGCCCAACTTGTATGAAAGGGCCTTGCCCTTAAGCCCAAAGAAACAACCAAACTGGACTCCTAATGAATAAACACCTTTACAGATTTTTACCTCTAGGTCTATGAAAAATATAGGTTTATTTACCAGCCGGTCCACTTATTCATTCACAAAGATACTCCCTCCGTCCCTTTTTAAATGATTCATATGGGAATACGTGTAATTTCAAACTCCTAAAAAACATATTTCTCTATAAAATCTTTTAATTTTTTTAATACCAAATTAAAGTGCTCATTGTGTACTTTAATTTGGTGCAAAAAAAAATTAAAAATGTTCTACGGAGGTGCCTTTTTTAACGTTCACAAAAATACACGTTTCCCAAGCGGATCACTTAAAAAGGGACGGAGGGAGTATCTAATTACCACTAAGGTAAATCACTTTTTTTAATTACCATTAAGGTAAGTCACTTTTTTTTGGGGTTTAGGTTTGGGGTGCACTTTCCTATTATAGGATTTTAATGGTTTAGGCACTTTCATAGGGTGCCCTAGGATTTTAGGCACTTTCATAGAGTCCCCTAGCCATAAGGTACCCTAGGGTTTAGGTTTAGGGTGCACTTTCCTATTATAGGATTTTAGTGGTTTAGACACTTTCATTAGGGTACCCTAGGGTTTAGGCACTTTTATAGGGTACTCTAGGATTTAGGTTTTGGGGTGCACTTTCCTATTATAGGTTTTAGTGGTTTAGAGCCTTTAGGCACTTTCATAGGTTCCCTAGGATTTTAGGCACTTTCATAGAATACCCTATGGTTTAGGTTTAGACACTATTTAGGCTTAGGCACTTTGTTAGGGTATCCTATGCTTTAAATTTATACACTTTTATAGGATACCACAAGATAGGTTTAGACACTTTTATAGGATGCTACGTGGGGTGGATAGAGAGAGAGTGAGTCTTTGTTTGGAAGTCTAATGTGGCATATGAGAGAGTGGGAGTAACTAATTGCATCTAATTGGCTTTGCCCACCCACAATTCCCGCTTTTGTCAGAAGAAAGGAGAAGAAAGGTGTTGCACGTTCAATATTAAAACTGGATTGTACCTAAATGTAAATCGTTCAACAAATTTGTACTGGCCCGTAAATGGCCCACACCATTATTACCCAAAGCCCATTCAGTGGGCGTAGTCTTTTTTTCTTTTTTGAAAAATTTAGTCTACTATTTCCAAAATGTTTTTTTCGACAACTAAGCTCTTGCTCTATTTTTGGAAAATGATATGAAAAATCCATAAAAAAAAATACATGAGTACAACGAAGACTGCATTCCAAGTTTCTCAAAGATATAACTTTGAAGTTTTATCTCTCATTTTTTAGTGTTTTTATGTAAAATTTCAACGTTATTGTATTCATATGTAGATATGTGTAGTCTGCATATATCAAAATATTTACATAAAAATATTGACAGATTATTTAATAAGAGCTCGAATTCTTATGGTGTCATAGTATGATAGTCATATAGCTAGAATGCATTTTGTAGTAGTTTATTCCCACTAAGGTGTATCGGTCATTCTAAGAGTTTAACATATATCCATATAAAAAGAAGCAAAAGGTTGAAATATTACTAGTTTAATTCTCGAAGAGGGCTATTGATAAGTTCTTTTCAATTTTCAAAAAAAAAAAAAGGAAGCCGAAGAACTTAAAAAATTGGTAAATGATGAGCTAAAAACTCAGTGAATGAAGAAGTAAAATTCCGATCAAAAAACAAATGAAGTAAAATGTGCAGATTTTGGGACCAAGGAAGCGTACCAATATAGATTTAAGGCTATGAATAGCTTCTAGACCTCATCTGGCTGACTAACCCCCCGCTAACCCCCCACTGTGTATATCGAATGGCAAAAAAAAAAAGCTTGTCTGCGATTTTGTGAGGCTCATTGTCGTTCTACAGTTATTGTTGACCCCCTACACGAAGAACTTAGTAGACACCAATGATTCCAAAATCCAATCGAATGCTCAGAGGGTGTGCCACTAACTTGATTTTTTTGGTTTTTTGGGTTTTAGCTTTTTTATGTGAGAGCTCGAAATACGCGTTGGCTTTTTATGATTTTTTTGTGATATATTGTGAGGGGATGATATGTCTCAAAAAATGAAATAAGCTGGTTTTTGACTTTTTAAGTTAGTGAAACGAGGCTTCAAAGCTGTCCTCTTTTAGAGGTCTTGCACTCTAGGTGGTACAGAGTACAGACCGTCCCACGGTAATTCACTTGTACACTTGTACTTCAACAAAGCCATATATTCTGTATATAAAATCATTAAGGCAATTATGTGACTCTTCACAAATATAATCATTAAGGCAATTATGAAGAATAACAAGCTACATTAATATTGTAACCAACCAATAATGAAAATGCTATTTATTCTAGCAGCTGGTAACCATGAGGGTATATAAAGATATGTAACCTCCCGAGTTAATATGATAAATAAATTTAGGAAATGTGTTGCAAATAAAATAATACTACTAGGTTGGATAATCAAACGAATAATTTTTTTGGAACTTTTCCTTAATACTATTGTTACGATCCCCCACAAGAATTTCAAAATGAGATTGTGGGTTCAATTTCTATTGGAGAGGATGTCGATGCCCTCGTGCTACAATGGGTTGGGATGGGGTTGTGATTTTCTGTAATTTCTTCAAACATATGACAAAAAGAAAATGGTCAAGTCAATTCTGTAACGGACGAATGAGTATTATTCGATAATCATGCGGGCAACATTATTACATATGATGTCCAAATTATCATGAATAATAAATTCAACGAGTCATAAATACATTGGAACAAATTATGAAGTTTTGGAATTTTACTAAAAATCGATATTTCATCTTATAGAACTATGCCGAATATTAAGAAATTGGAGAACCTAAGAGCATTTCGAAATCAAAGTAAATTTTGTAAATTGGTGGGAGATGTTGGGTTTAGAGAGATTTATTCTAAAGGCCCAAATAAAATCATCCAACAATGAAGGAAATGAAAATGCTGTAAATTCACATGCATAAAAACAGAAAACAAAAATAAAGTACAAATACAACAAAAGGAGTGTTGAAATCAATACGTACCTTTAAGAAATAAACAATTACTAATAATTTGTTTGAAAGGGTGATTTGGAAATTACACGTTTACGGTCTATTTATTCAGTGCTCGAAACACGGTCATGTGACGTTTTGTAACACTCTGGCAACACACATTCTCATAGGGATGTATGAACTCACATGCGATACTAAAATACATCTAGAGTCCTTACGTAGCCGTACTCCGGACGATGAATAATTACTCGTTGCCTAGTACAGCTAGAACACGAGTCTCCGGACTCCATTGGAATAATGCGAGTCTTGCTATTCGTACAGACCATGGTGCACCGACTGGCGTCGGGGACCCACTTGTGGGTCCCACACGGCAAATCCGAACCATTAGATCATTTTAAAATCGTTTTCCGAGGGGCCCCATGCGAGAATCGAGGCAATCGGACTGCGCTAAGTTCTTGATCCAAAATCACCCCATTTCATGCAAAAAAAAAAATTGGATGAAATGGGGTGATTTTGGATCAAGCACTTAATTGCCTCGATTCTAGCGTGGGGCCCCTCGGAAAACGATATTAAGATGATCTAGCGGTTTGAATTTGCTATGTGGGACCCAAAAATGAGTCGCCGATGCCGGTCGGTGCACCATGGTCGGTCCTGCAGGATTTTCGGAATAATGCTGGGTGCAATTGGAATAATGTACGGGAGTAATTTGTTAGGTGAGAAACTGAAAAGAAAAACTTGATCAAAAAAAAAAAACTGAAAAGAAAAGTTGTCGGTAGCCCAAGATCGAAAAAGTTAAAAGCATATCCGAGGAATATGCTCGGTGCCAAAAAAGGAAAATTATTGTAGCTAAGGAATATGCCAATGTCAAAAGTTAAAAAGTTTGCTTGCAAGTGCTGGCTAACTCATACAATAAAACTCTTAAATGTTTGTATTCTTGGATTGAGTCTCATTCATCTCTTCTCATGTTACTCCCTCCGTCTCAATTTAAATGTTTCGGGAGGATTATTTTTTTTCAAAATTTTTTATACCATTCAAAAATACTTTCGGCATTACTTTTTTAATTTTTTTTGTACAGATCAAAAGATCTCAATGAGTACTTTTGAATGGTATAAAAAAATTTGAAAAAAAAAATCTAGAAATATATTTTCTTTTAAAATTAAAATAGTACGACTTTACGTAGGGTATTTGAATTGGGAGACATGAAGTAATAGATTAGGAATTGATATGCCATACCCCAGTCCCAGATGAGGAATTGATATTAACACAAAAAAGAGCAATTAATTGATATTTATGGGTAATGGTGATTTAGCCGGCAACCATGAGGGTATATATAAGATTGTTGGTGGTTTGGTCCTATCAGTTGGCGGCATGGCGGAGGTAGTACGGTGATGAGGCCTTGTTAGTTTTGGGTTTCAAGATTCGGTTTTCTCAATTATTATCCAATCAGTATCACATTTTCCTTCAATTACTATCCCTATTTTCAAATATTATTTTCATATTTCTTTTTATCTCTCTCCAATCATTAACTCATATTTCTCCCTCCGATCATTACAAAAAAATCAAAACTCAAACCAAACACAACCGCAACATATTAGGGTTGGTTTTGGGTTTTCTTGATTTGGGCTCCATGCCTCCATTATATTATCTGGGCTTTTTGGCCTTTTAGGATTTATGTTCTTTCATTGTAATATTCGGACATCTTAGGCCCATAGGAGTTCCGGCATTGGCCCACAGGTGTTCTGAGCCTTCATTGTTATCTTTGGGTTCTTTGACCCTTGGCTGTTTGAAATCAAAACCATTGATTATAAAAATAAACGATTTTGATGCACATTACACCTCTGTAGTACACTCCTACAATATAAGATCTCTTAATTGGGAGTCTATAGTGTAAATAATAATGAAAATATTCAACAACTTCATATGTGAAATTGGGCATCAGAGAAAGATACGGCATAAAATAAAAGTAATAATAATAAAGAAAGATATGGCATATCCTCTATGTGGAATTGATATTTTCTTAACACAAAAAAATAGCGATTGATATTTGTGGGTTCAAAAACAGAAAACCCTAGGAGCCGCTCTCTCTCTCTTAACTCTTCACAGCCCCCACCCTTGCAGCCTCCTCCTTCCCCTCCCCCTCCATGGGTTGCACCCCTTTGAGCGGTGGGAGGGGAGGAACTAATCCCCTTTCTAGATCTGGTTTCCCCATCCCCTTCTGCACCATATCCACCTTTCGTTCGCCGATCGTTGGAACTTGGTGTTCCGTAGCCCTGTTGGGCGTCACGATTCGTCTGCTCCTCCTTTGCAACCTTAAGGGTTCTGGCGGCTTCTTAGGTCTCCGGTAGAGGAGCGTGACTAGTTGGAGGTTTGGCTAGAGAAGGGCTGCTCAACGATGAAGGGGAGTGTATCTCTTTATTTTCGTGTTTTTTGTGTTTTGTCCGGCTTTAGGCCGGTTTGTCCGGTGCGTCCCGTTGATTTGGTCATATGCTTTCTCGTTGTATTTTTGTGACCTGTTTTTGTTGGAGTGTCCGATCTGTGGACTTCTAACCTTTCCCCATGGGAATCTTTGATAAATACTACTATCTCTCAACTTTTAACAAAAAAGAAGAAGATATTTGTGGGTTCACAAGCCACTTTCAACCATTTTTTTTATTATGGGAAGGCAGATATTTTCTTAACACCAATAAAAATAGCAATTTGATATTTGTGGATTCACAAGCCACTTTCAACCAATCTTTTTTATTGGGAAGGCATGAGACCTACTTTATTGTATTATTGAGAAAATATCGGAGACATCGAAGTACAATAAAAGTTTTGGAAAGAAATAAATTCGGTCTCCGAGCAGGGAGGAAAAAGGCTCCATAAAATAAATTCATTATCTCGAAGTTTAACTAATTAGTCCAAGCACTTAATACGTCGAGCTTTATGTTATCATGATATTATTACTCCATATAATATACGCTAAATAGAAATACAAAAACAATAAAATATGGGGAAAATAGAAATAATGAAAGACTTTCTTGGCCACCAAGCCCATTGTAATGTTTGTTAAGAGACAACATGCAGCTGAACTTGCCATTTTCACCACTTGCCATGAAACTGTGCCTTGGTTAGAACTGTTGAAAGAAAGCGTGATCGAATAACTCTTTCCCAAGTTCAAGCCATTCCCTCCTATGCTATGGCGTGTTTTGCCCTTCCCAAAAATTTTTGCGATAAGCTTAATGCCTATATTTCCAACTTCTGGTGGGGAGGGGATCCAGAGAGTACAGGTATCCACTGGGCTTCTTGGAGTCGTGCAACGCAATCTAAACTTCAAGGTGGGTTGGGTTTTCGCGAGTTTCGGTCTTTCAACCTTGCTATGCTTGCTAACAAGGCTGGCGCCTCTTAATTAATCCAAATTCCCACTGGGGAAAATTCATGAAGGGCCTCTATTATCCACATTCTGATTTTCTTCAAGCGTCAAAAGGTAGGCATTCATCTTGGGCTTGGTCTAGCATCATCCAAGGCAGAGAGGTTCTATTGAAAGGTGTCCGTTGGCAAGTGGTGAATGGGTTAAGTATACGTTTTTGGTCTGATAGTTGGGTGCACTTCTCAAAGGATTTTAAAATCCACTCAGCTCGTCCCCTTGACTGTGAGGTGGAATTTGTTCATGAGGTCATTGATCAGAGTTCCAAAGCTTGGAAAGAAAGGGTCATTCGGGCCATGGTTTCAAAGGAAGAAGCTGATCAAATCTTAAGTATTCCTATTTCCCAATCCGGGAAAATGGATTTCTTAGTTTGGCATCCTAACCATAGTGGAACATATTCGGTAAAATCTGGGTACCACATTGCTTTAGCCGATCACAATGCGAAGCTTCCCTCTAAAGCCTCATCTTCTTTCGAGCCCCCTAAGAGCTTGTGGAAGTTCATTTGGAACTTGAGTGTCCCACCCAAACTCAAACATTTTTGGTGGAAAGTATGTGGCAACTTTCTGGCCACCAAAGAGAACCTCCATAAACGTAAATGCAACCCTTCCCCTCTTTGTCCTATTTGTTCAAGAGAAGTTGAGTCTGTCGAACATCTCCTCTTTCGGTGTGATTGAACTACTGCTGTTTGGTTTGGAAGCAATTTAAATTACAAGGTGGATACTTCGTCAATCTCGTCTGTCATGAAATGGACCATTTCAATAATGGATCATTTTAATTCAGCTTTAGATTGTCAGGATGTTGTTAGTAAATGCATCTGTCTTGCATGACACATTTGGAAGGCAAGAAACGATTGGGTGTTTAATGCTATTCCAGTTGATCCAAAGACAGTAATGGACAAGGCCTTCTACATGTGGAGAGAGTTTCATGATTGTAAGGGGAGCCTTGGGAACTATGTGCAGTCTGCTGGCCACAGGGAAGAATGCATCCACTGGACACCACCTTAAGAGGGTCTGATGAAGATTAACTGTGACGTAGCAATGGCGAAAGGAAGCTCCAAGGCGGCAATTGCTGCACTGCTCCGGGATTACAAAGGGATCATTATTGATGGCCGAGCTTCTATAGTTAAGGCTTCATTTGTTCTCCAAAGAGAAGCTTTGGCTGTCAGGATGGCTGGTTCCCTCCTCCTCACTAACCATCTCCAAGAAGCAACCATTGAAAGTGACAACAAGTTGGTTATCAAGCTTTGCTCTACCGAGAATGTCCCCCCCTGGGATTGTGCCACAATTTTTGATGACATTAGACATTTCACCTCTTTTACTTCGTGTTCTTTCTCATGGGCTCGTAGAAATTGTAATAGGGCTGCTCATTGGATAGCTACCCAATTTCTCAAAGGGGGTTTGCCTTTAGATTGGGTGTTTAATTCCCCTCCCCTCCTTTCTAGTATTTGTAATGCGGATGCCTCTTCGGGGGTTTTTGATCTATAGAAATTACATCCAGTTCAAAAAAAAAAAAAAAAAACTCTTTCCCAAATTTGTTTTTTTTTTTTGGGACTTGTTGATTCCTTTTGCTTTTATAATACAGTATATCTTTTTACTTTGATTATTTTTTTTCATTTTACTTCAATAATACAGTAGTATATCTTTTTCTAGATTGTGTTTCTCTAGCAGTGAAACTTTACATAATCTTGAAATTTTTAAAATGTGTGGAGACAGTTTCGTTTATAATAATTTCTTACTTTGATTTGTCTTCTAATTTATTATACTTTTTACCTCTTAAATTTGCTTTGACGAGAGATAAAATGTTAAAAATTCATCCAAAAGCTAAAGAAGTACTCCGTTAAAGAAGAAATAGTTCAAAATAGATATTTTTAAGACTGTTTTGTATTTTCTAACTTTTTAAAAACTAAATCTTATATTTTTATTTGTTTTAATTTGTCGTGTCGAGACGATAGTAAGAAATTCAGATATTTTCCCCAAACAAACGAAAAAAAATCCCAAACAACACAAAAGGTGTCACTGCTATCTTGAAATCCACTCCTAGTTAGGCCCCGTTTCACTAACTCAAAAAACCAAAAGCCAGCTTATTACGTTTTTCGAGACAGGTCATCCCTCACAATACATCACATAAAAAACTACAAAAGCTATGCATTTTTCAAACTTTTACATAAAACAATCAAAAAACCAAAAAACCAATCTTAGCGGAACACCCCCTTAATGATTCAGCTCCCAATTAAAAGAACTTGAAAATAATGCTCAAGACTTTCTTGGTGGCCAAGCCCGACGCAATGGTTTTTTTTTTTTTTGTGTGATCAAGAAAAATGGTGGGAGGGGGCGACCAGCGTAGCAATTTCTCTTTAGCGTGATCATAGAGGCTCTCGACCCGCTGTGGAATGTTCAGTTGTGCCATAACTACAGTTCGTGAGAACAGACCGTCACCACAGCACAAGCTGATAGTAGTATAACACTACCAAAATTCCTCCAATGCTACTTCAAGAGGTGAGACTTGAACCTGAATCTCATTTGTGGAGATCAACTGGCCTATTAGCTAGGCTACCACCTTCTTGTTAGCCCACGCAATGTTTTGGTAAGAGATCACGCGCATCTGCACACGTGCCTTTCAAAGCTTCTCTCACGCTTGCCGTTTCATATAAAAATCCGCCATTGGTCCCCTCTCTCTTCTACACTTGTATCTTCTCTTTCTCCTTTTACTGGTTGCAGCCGCAGCTTTCAGGTTTTTCTCTCTCTCCTCAATTCAGCACACCATTAAAACACCACTCGGTTGTGTCCGTGGCCGTAGCTGTTCGATACACGTGAGTTCTTATAGATCGAACTGTTCTGAATGCGATTGTGTTTTAAAGTTGTTTTCGTAGACTTTTTTACACATATATGCATGTATGATGTGTTTATTGATGTGGGTATAGTAGATCTTTTGAATCTGAAGCTTGATTGATCGTTTTTTCCCGATTTTTTTTTTTTTTTTGGGTTGTGATTTTTTTTTTTTGTACTTGGAGTGACAGGGGTTTAGATATATAGATTTGGAATAGATTTGAGAGATGGGTAGCTCAGGATTTTCATGGAAACTGGAAGATCACTCGAAGCTCGAAAAGGGTAAGATCATAGCCATGATTGTTTTGGACGGTTGGGGCGAAGCCAATCCCGATCAGTACAATTGTATCCATGTTGCTGAAACTCCCGTCATGGATTCCCTCAAAAAGGTATATTTCTCTCTCTACATATGTATATGTATGTGTATATATTTATGCCCCATGTGTTATTAACTCTTATGGAGCCAGTCCATGTGTTCCAGCTTTAATTGGACTCCCCGCTGGTTGATGGAGGGATTGGGTTCTAAAGGATAAGTCGTCATGTTGTCCGGACACCTGAGTTCTAGAATGTGGAAGTAGAAAATAGGGGAGAAGGAATTGGGGGTGTCAGATTTTTTTGTTCTTGGCTTTAGGTAGTTAAAAGGGCAGTTTGAGTAAAAACAGTGCGAGCCAACCTCACAACTGATGTTCACAAAATAAAGAAGTGTTCCCTTTGGAATAGTAATATGTGTGTGTGTGTGTGCGCGCGCGCGCATACAGGAATACGTATGTGAAATGGAAAGGGCTTTTGACATTTTTTTGATTGGGATGATTCAGGGTGCTCCTGATAGGTGGAGATTGGTGAGGGCACATGGGAAGGCTGTGGGGCTTCCCACGGAGGATGACATGGGAAACAGTGAAGTTGGTCACAATGCGCTTGGTGCCGGGCGGATTTATGCTCAAGGGTGAATCTTTTTTACTCTATTCCTAGTTTGTCTTGTTTTATGACTACTCTGAGGCAAGATTTTGATTAATCTGTAGCATTTTGTTGGATTGGTTCTTCAAATATGACTTTAACACAATTAGTCTACTGAAACATGTTACTGCCCATATTTGTGGCTAAAATTTGAATGGTTGAGATTTTAGGAAAGTTAAAAGAAGTTTTCAGCCACGTCAATAGTGGTGCTCAAATTTTGGCAGGCAAATTTTTTCTATCGGTACACCTTGAAACTTGTATTTGAATCATCATTTGATGTAATTTGTGAAGGGATACTCAGCAAATTGGATTAGATGGGACAATGGGTTCATTCTCAATATGAGGATTGAGTCAAACGCTTGAACTTCTGTATTGGTTCAACCTTTGAATTTGATGTATAATTCTTTCCTGGCTCAGTAGAATATGATAGAGTAGCATCAGATAAGAGTTGGAAATATAATCTCTTAAATTGGTTTTGGACAAGTTAAGACAGGGAAGAGTTGTATTGAGGTTGGTCCTCTTTTCTGTTATGCATCTGTTCTCCACACTTCTCATGTGTTGGCTGACCAACCAAGCACGGGCTAACTCGCAGCCCAAAAACATTATAGTTATTAATCCTAGCCTTGCGGGTTGTGCATGGCATTAGACATCCTTTAAGCTACGCTTACTGCATTTGCTTATTTATATCCCGGCAGGTTGTGCTAGGACTTTCTATTATTCCACCCCGGTGGGTTGTGCCGGGGAGTGTGCACTTTTTTTTTTTTGTTTTGTTTTGTCCTTCCTGGGGTATGCCCCTTGTAGGCTGAATATTCGCTTAACCTTTCTAGCTGATTTACCCAAAAATGACAGGGAAGAGTAGAGAATTATTAGGTAACTTAGCCAATACACTGCTGTAAAGCGTGCCTTCCTTTGTGACTATGAGCGTCTTTTTCTGACATGAAAATAAGTTGCATGCCTCGCTATTAAACACTTTAAGCCAGTCAGTTTTTAGTGCTCTTTTTCCTAGTTCCTGCCAATTTGTGATCTGTACAATCTAAATGGTAACTAATGTGTTAATTTGTCTCAACATAGGGCAAAACTTGTTGATCTTGCCCTTGCCTCTGGGAAAATTTACGACGGAGAAGGTTTTACTTATATCAAGGAATCTTTTGAAACTGGCACATTGCACCTCATTGGTTTATTGAGTGACGGTGGTGTTCACTCCCGACTTGACCAGTTGCAGGTTCTTCTTTGTGTTCTTCTTGGTTGAGAATTATCTAAAGGCAGTCTCATACTTTTCTTTTCACCTTCCACTGCTAATTTTTAGTGCTTTGGGTGCAGTTGTTGATAAAAGGAGCCAGTGAGCGTGGTGCGAAAAGAATAAGAGTTCATATTCTTACTGATGGACGTGATGTTTTGGATGGTTCAAGTGTGGGTTTTGTGGAAACCCTTGAGAATGATCTCTCAAAATTGCGCGAGACAGGTGTTGATGCCCAGATTGCATCTGGTGGAGGTCGCATGTATGTCACCATGGATCGTTATGAGGTAGGTTTTTTAAATAGTATTTTGCATGCTCTACATTAGAAGTTGTAAAACTAATTGTACTTGCTCTATTTTGGTGTATTTTATGTGCATTGTTTTAGTAGCTACTATTTCAAAGAGTGATATGCCTACCGATATGCTAGTGTGTGTTTATCTTCCCTGGGAAAATTTGTTGGGGGAGTGGATTTCTGACATGTGTATTTTGTTTATCTTCCATGGGAAGATCTGCTGGTTTGGCGGATTCCTCACACACTAGGGGGCAGTCCTTTATTATCTTGCATTCGTTTTTCATAGTATTTGTTGTTATTTGTGCTCTTGCTGTTACTGTATTATTTGACATCAGTGCATGCTTGTGCAATAGGAGTAAAATTAATTGGCCAATGTTGTCCATGCATGTCTCTAGTGCTCTCCCATCGTGTTTGGTTAGGCGAGGAATACTCCATGGAGCATATCTGCCTTGAGGAAGACTGCCTACTTGAAAGCAATGATGAATCACGTTCGGGGATGGCTTATATGGAAATATCTCCAGAATTTTACCAAACGCTTTATATGCAACAAATAAATTTTAATGAATTGGGTTAAGTTGACCCAGTGCAGTTGTCTGTGAACATGTCTCCTCGCTTGTACGTTACTGTACGGTTATGCAGCTAATGCATGCGCAGTTCGCTCCTGTTCTGGAACAGAGGTGCCAGGATTGATAACTGTATTGCTAAACTGCTCTCGCGTTCTACTTTTTGGGAAGCCCATGCAAGTGCTCCTTGCTTTGGAAAGTAGGTTACAAACGCATGGCTTTGCACTAAAGGATTTCATGCATATCATGATCTCTGTATGCATCAACAATCTTCTATGTCCCGCTGACTACCTTTATGTTTTTTCCTCTGGTTTGTCTTCGTCCAATTCAGCTGTCTTGAATATGAAATTGATCAACCTTTACTGGTTATTCTGCAGAATGACTGGAGTGTTGTGAAACGTGGGTGGGATGCCCAAGTTCTGGGTGAAGCCCCTTATAAATTCAAGAGCGCTCTTGAAGCTGTCAAGACATTGAGGGCGGTTCCGAAAGCAAATGATCAATACTTGCCTCCTTTTGTTATTGTTGGTGAAGATGGGAAGGCTGTCGGTCCAATAGTGGATGGCGACGCTGTTGTGACTGTCAACTTCCGTGCAGATCGTATGACTATGCTTGCTAAGGCACTTGAATACGAAAACTTTGATAAATTCGATAGAGTGCGATTCCCTAAAATCCGATATGCGGGAATGCTTCAGTACGACGGGGAGTTGAAGCTTCCAAACCGCTATCTCGTTTCTCCCCCAGAGATAGAGAGGACATCTGGTGAATATTTGACCCATAATGGCGTGTGTACTTTTGCTTGCAGGTTAGTCTTAGAATATAAACGTGGAATGTGCGCTAATAATCTTGCGTTATCTTCCCCAGACCTTTGATTTATTTACTTAACAGCCCCTTCTTTTTCTTTCAACAGTGAGACTGTCAAATTTGGTCATGTCACTTTCTTCTGGAATGGAAATCGGTCTGGGTACTTTAATGCGGATATGGAAGAATACGTGGAAATTCCTAGTGATTCTGGAATAACATTTAATGAGCAACCCAAGATGAAGGCCTTGGAGATTGCTGAGAAGGCTAGGGATGCTATTCTTAGCCGCAAATTTCACCAGGTAATTGAGAATGTAACAGACTATTGTGATGGCTATCTAATAAGCATGGTTTAAATTAAACAAAGTGTTGATAACTTGATTCTTTCTTTAGGTACGTGTGAACCTACCAAATAGTGACATGGTGGGGCATACTGGTGACATTAAAGCCACAATTGTGGCTTGCAAGGCTGCTGATGAAGCCGTGAAGGTATGATGGCTTTGAATTTCTCATACTGAGCATTGGGTATTTGAGTAATGATTGCACTTTGTAATGTTTGGTTTAAATTATCACTATTTTTTGTTGCTACTGCCATCCTTCTGGTTACCATTTCTATGCTTTTTCCTCTTTAACATCGGCTTAAATTCCTAGGAGGCATTAAACGAATCACTCACACTTCCTCCCCCACTAATTAGATTGGTATCACTCTCTCTCCGACTAGACATGCATTTTTCCTCTCTTCCTCGTCCTTTCTCCTAGTATTTCTCGACTTAATACTTTTCTTTCTGTTTTATTAATTAGTCAATTATACATGTCTATGCTTCATATCTCTGGATGCTCAGCAATCTCCCCTTTTATCTTTAAGGAGTAAAACTTGCCCCTTCTCCAATGTTTGCGAGAAGAGAAGGGAATAAATAATGACAATTGGAAAGTGAAGAAGAGGCTCAGTTGTCTTGTGTCATCTAGTTTGACTTGGCAGTTAATTAAAATGGCAAGTGGAAAGTGATGAAGAAACTCAATTGTATTGTGTCTCTGTCATCTAATTTGACTTATGACCTTGTCAAAATCTCATGTCATCTAAGTTGACTTATTAGCTTGCCAGAAAGAAACATGTCCGATTTCCCACCATTTTGTCTACAATCTACGAAATATCAGGATCAATTTTCAGTAAGTTGTAACATGAAATTTGTTTTTTGATTACCTCAAAATCTAATTACGGAGGGTGACCTGCGTGAGCTTGTATCATGACTAAATTTCGACAGTCTAATAAATAATCGATTCAGTTGCTGGATTATGTGAAGTGAAGTTATAATGATGAACGATGACAAATTTTGTTTCTCCAATTATAACAGATGGAAGTGGTTCAATTGAAATATAGTAAATGATCAATTGTTTTCAGATTTATTAAAGGGTCGAATGATAATTGACGATGAGCATGGAAAGAAGGGGGGAAAAAAAAAATGGTCGAGTAACATGGAATTGGCTTTTTTTAGATCATTTTTCATGGAAGTTTGAGTTTTAATTTTAAGTATTGACAGAATACAGTTAGAACGTGTGTTTTGCTCATGGAATCTTGTCATGAGTTAAAAGTTAAAACATTTGCTGATTTGGTAATTCGGATCAATGATGCCTTATCAGAACTTCTTTGAGTTGCTTGCAACATGTGTTGTGCATGTATATATGCCCTATATTACATGGACTTGGGTATGAGTATCGGGTGTGGGTGCATGTCCAAGCGTCAGACCTTCCTAGACTTAAATCTTAGGATACTGGGATATGTGTCCCACAACGGGATACGGGTACGGAGACACGTCTTGAATACCTGTTTGTAGTATATATTGTATGACTAGAGCAAGTTATATATTGTAAATTATACTTAGTAATGTATTTAAACAAGAAGAGTTAAGAAAAATGTGTTTTTCTATTTCATGTCCCTGTGAAAGTCTAGAAATATTGCTTTTCTAGCTAATTTGGTATTCTTTTTCTGTAAATATCATACAATTAGAGGATCCGAGTGTCCAAAATGGATACTTGTGTTAGACACAGGACACGGGTACTTCAGCCATAATGGAGGATCCATGTAACATAGTATATGCCAGCTGCTGTACTTTTGGACCTTTTGCTCTCATCTTGTTATGCAGAAGGGCGGAGACCCCGTCTAAGTTCATTCAGTCCTCTGTGTTTTTCTCGTGATAGTTGAAATTGCACTAAACTGATTTCTTTTAAGTGATCGTACTGACTTATTGTGGTTCTTCAGATGATACTTGATGCAATAGAGCAAGTGGGTGGAATATATGTGGTTACTGCTGATCATGGAAATGCTGAGGACATGGTGAAGAGGAACAAGAAGGGGGACCCTCTTCTTGACAAGGCTGGCAACATTCAAATACTGACTTCTCACACTCTTCAGCCAGTTAAGTTTAATGAACTTTATTCATAGTTATTCAAAATGGAAATGTGGCTGAAAAAAATGGCATTTGAAAAAAGGAGCATAGGACAATGAAAATCTCAGATGTCTATTTCGTTTCTCGGGGAAAACCCCCGTGCCTGATAGAACATGCTTCCTAGAAGATCATTTGAGAAAGCATCCTGTACAATGTTTGTAGCACTATAAAAAAGAAAGCGAAACTTACTAAAATAAATATAAATGGAAAATGAAAGCGTAGATATAAAATTCCACACTATATTGTGACATTAAGGGAAGGAATCACGTCACTACTTCCTAAAGGTAGGAAGAGAGGCTTTCATATTGGTAGTTAATAGCTATCACATAGAAGAGGTTGGAGGTTCGATTTTTTTTATTTGGGTTGCTTTAGCAAGCTTTTCATGGTTGTTTCAAGCCTTTTGAAGCTATAGTTTACAAAAATCCAATTTGAAAGTGTAATAAACCAACAAATGAAGGGCAAAAAAGAAAGTTATAGTCGCTAGATGTGTGAAAACATCAGATTCTTTCCATCCAAGATGATTGATTGTAACATGAGCATCTGTTCAACCTGTAAAGGGATTCTTACTCTAGAAAGGGTGAGCATATGTTCAACCTGTAGAGGGATTCTTACTCTAGAAAGGGTGAAACAAATTTTTTTACTGCCCTTTCTCATGTGGGCTAATTTTTGGAAAAACCCTTCGTTTTGAGTTTGGATATTGGACTTCGAATTTAAATTTTTCTTAAATTGGATGGTTCATCTGTTGTAAATTCTAAAATTTCGTTCTGTTGAATCTTACTTGTCTAGGTGCCTATTGCAATTGGAGGTCCAGGGTTAGCACCTGGTGTGAGATTCCGCAAGGATGTTCCTGATGGTGGGCTTGCTAATGTGGCTGCAACGGTGATGAATCTCCATGGATTTGTTGCGCCTAGCGATTACGAGTCAACCCTAATCGAGGTTGCTGATAACTAGGTCAACTAAGAGAGTTAGAAACTCCCTTCGAAATTTTTGACTGAAGCAAGCTAGTTATGTGACGATTAAAGATGCATTAGCCTATTGTATGTGAGGAATTAGACAGCTTAAAGTTTTTCTTAAATAATGATCAAGAGGACGAGAAGATCACATAATCACACTACTATGGAAGTGGATAGGCTTTACAGATTATGTTATTTCAATTCTTGATATGCATCCTGTGTTGTTCAACTTGGCTATTATCCAAGGGATATAATGATTTTGTTGGGGAAGAGATTTCGAACCGTCTGCTTTCGATTTGTTTCAGCTTGAGTTGATGGATCTTTGATTTTTCACAGATTACACCTGACAAAAACTGGGCTCCATCTTTATCCCATTTTTTTTTGTTCTTCTGAGGCATATGGAGATATGATAATGGTCGAGGCTGTCTTCTGTTTTGAGAATTGACTGTTCATTTAATGTTTTTGAGAATTGGTTTTTGAGAGAACAGGTTTTGAGAAAGCAACCCTCTCTATCTCTTTTTCTTGGGAACCGGTTTTTAGTAGGTTTTGGAAATCGGTTCTCAAAAACTTGGATTTCTCTCCTCCACTACTGCCATCTCTCCACCACCTCCATTGCAACAACTAGTCCACCTCTCTAACATCACCAACCCTACTTCCCTCCACCACGAGCACCGCAACATCGACAAACGATTCATTTTTGTCGGCTAAGTATGAGCCGGTTGAAATAGATAATGGTAACTACAAACGATTCTTGTGGCGAACCTTATTGCTAGATCAGTGAATCAACAACTATACATTTTCATCCTTGTGTACTTGCCTCTGTGTTCTGGGTAGTTTCAAAGGTTCATTGCAACAGCAAAAGTTGGTGTGAGATCGGGAGAGTCCAACAAATCATAAGAGGGTCTTACATGAACAGAGAAGTATCAAAATTCCCAATTTTATGTTGCTTGCTTGAACGAACAGCCCTTTTAGTTGGACGAAATGTTCCAGAAATCTCAACCAAACACCATTTCTTGAAAATTTACCATACATACAAGCGGCCTCCAATTACATAAATAGTAGGAGTACTTTCTTAAGCAACGCTAAAAGAACTAGCAGTGCTCTCAACAAACTTCCTAGCTCCCTTGAACCATCTCTTGTCTCCGGCTTGGGCCTTGCAAATGTACAGTTTACCGTCAGACACAGTGGCCGTTATCAACTGGTGTTTCCCACCCTCGTCTCCATCTGCAGTCCTCGTCAACACCGTCACATAGTAGTAGGGTTTCCCACCGATCACTGGAGTTGATGTCTCCAGTATGTTTGCTATTGCCACTGCATTAGCATCGAAACCACCCTGACCAGTTCCATTTCATAACTCCATAATTAGAAGAGGATACATTCATTTCTACCATCTCAAATCTCAATAACAGCTATAATGCCATCAATTTTTTGCCAGAGTTTTTTTCTTTCACTACCTTTTCTTCGATAGCTAAAGAGATTTGTGGAAATGATTTTAGCGTTCCATTTTGTTGTAGTACACTCCCAAAATTGTTTCCTAATGTACTTTAAAATGGTATGGCAAATTTAATACTCCCTCCGTTTGTTTTTTAGTGTCAACATTTCCATTTTGGACTGTCCCTTAAAAAGTGTCTTGAAAAGTTAATGGTGAAATTTTATATAATTATCATCTTGCCCTTTTGAAAAGTTAGTGGGTAAAGAGTTAATGTGAAAAGTGGATAATTTTGGAAAGTGGAGGTAAAAGTTGATGTGAAAAGTGTAAAGCGGAAGTAAAAGTTGATGTGAAAGGTGTAATGATGATATTTCTTTAATAAGTTGGATTTACGAAGTAACACACTTAAAAAGGGATGGAAGGAGTAGTTAAATGCTGAGTGCTGATCAATCATGTTACCTCGGATACGGTCTTGCCAAAGTAGGCTTGTTTCCCTAGCAAATAGTCCACCTGCAAAGATACAGATAACCTTCTCTGTTAGGCTGTTAGCTAATGGCTACCACAAAATGGGTTCTCTGTACATTTTTGGGTACCTAACATTTCAGTTTCTCAATCTGAAGCAATACAAAGTAGAAAGTACTTCCACCCTCGGAGCAACATTAGCGAAAATACATCATTTGGCATTTTTCAATGCCTTGAGCCAATTTAGCAAGTCGGAGTTGGAGATGCTCATAAGCAGGAAATCATAATAGTAGAGGGAGAAGCGAGGAAAGGGATAAGTTGACCTTGGAGAGGAATTCTTCAGGGGAGCCATAGTCGGTGATGGATTTCTTATCGGTTTTTTGGACCATAACTGAAACATTGCTGGTGGTGTCGAAGTTGTCCTCGTACCTCAAAACCTGACCCGGGTACTCCACCTCCTTACTTGGGTTCCATTTTGATGGAATCTGAATCTTGAATCCATCACCATTGTATGGCAAGAAGTCTGTGTTTGTCTTTGGCTTCCCAAATATATTTGCTGCATTGCATAAAACATAATAGTTAACCAATCACTTAAACAAGTTGATATCAATGATATGCTGATTTGACTCAATCAGGAAAGTCTAAGGGGACTTATGTTTTATGCAATGCAGAAACAACGAAATTCTATAAGATTAATTCAAGACAAGAAATATATATACAACAACAATAACAGAACCCATCTAGTCCCCAATCATTGGGAATATAGGCGGGGATGATTGGAGACATACCTAACCTTTGGCAATATGCACAAAGTGGCTGCTCTCAGAATACCACTGAAACAGTGACCCCTGAACTTCCAAGAACCAAGGAGCTACAGGGACGTTTTGCTGCAAAACCACGCCCCCAAATCAAAGCCGAAAGGCATCAGGGAGGACATGCCTAGGGACCCAAATCAATTTATGTGCTCATTACCATGCTTCCTTCATTCATGGTCTAGAGCATCTCATCAATGAGCACATAAGACAAGAAATATATATACGGAAGCTAATTTCAGAAGTAATATTAGTTATCCCCCTACATCCGGCCGTTCATTTTGATAATGAACAACTCGGATTTAATCCAAACAATACACGGTGGATTTTGGTACCCACATCCCCCCAAGCAAGGACCATCTCCAACTCGAACTCATTCTGCTAACACAGCCTTACAAGCACGAACCATGTGGATTTTAGTACCCACAACCAAATGGACTTTTAGTCTCATCTGATTAGGCAAAACGAACAATTAGCCAGACATTCCAATCCAATTTTAACCTATAACTGTTCGCATAAATCTTCAACCAAACATAGCTTTACAGGGATCGATGAATAGCCACTTTTTTCTTTTTTTTTTTGGGTACCTCGGGGTGTCTAGCCCGCTTATGCATGCCTCAGAATTTCCTGGAAAACCAATTCCACAGCCTACTGGTGGAGGATTCAGATTAACCGGGATCAGAGCTGGCACTAAAAAACATAGTAACAAACATATAGCCAACAACTTCAAATACAGCAGAATGAAAACTAAATCATAAGAGCCTTTGACTCTATCTGATTAGTATATCACAAAGAATGAATTGCTCAGCACTGCAAAATGCAAGTTTAACAGATGAATTCCTTGGGTTGGCCTGATACTCTTTCAGTTTGAGATTTCAAGTTCAAAACTTCCTATTTTACCGGCCAGTTTGTCCCAAATCTATCAGAATTACTCGAGATACGCGTAAGTTTCTAGTAGCAACAGAAATATTACTAACAATGAAAGAGTAATAGATACATAACGAAATTTGTGTAGTTAAAGAGTACCAGATTCGCCGTAGGCGGCATCGGCGGGTGAAACCTTGGAACCAACGGCTGCAGCTCCAAGGAGCACACTGAGTGCCAACCGCCGAGACACGGCGGCGGCCTCTTCTTGAACAGCCTGTTTCTGGGCCCTACAGACCAGCTGGTTGGGTTTGTGGCTAGGTACAAGGCGCTGTGGTACTGAAGATCTAGCTGGTGTAGAGATTGCATGGTGGTGCAAGAAACATGCTGGTGAGGCCATTTCTCTGTTTATGTTTCTTCAAGAAAGTTTGTGATGAAACTTTAATGTGGTATAATGGGATTTGGTAAATATTGGGGCTAGTTTTTGTGTTTGTGATGTGTGGAGGAAAATGGGTCGTTTTGGATATATTGGGATGTTGCAATGTGGATGATGGGAAGAAGATTGGGTTCTTGATGTTGGATAAGGTTGTTGAAGTTTGATTGGTGCCACGTGGCAGTAGGAAGTTTTGCAATTTGTTTTTGTCCAATCTTTTGATGTCATTGAGGCTAGGCTAGGTATCATTGAAAGATGTTATTATCTCAATGGGAGAACTAATATAGTGTGATAGGGTCAATTCTCTTTCATTATTAAAATGAATGAGGACGACCTAAGCAAGTGCCTAAATAAATGCAAGTTTTTAGAGCCACACCTACTAAGAGCAAAAATTTTTAGAATATGTTTTCTCTAGTGAAAGCTTAAGCAAAATAGCTGTGAACAGGAATTCTTGTTTACAGTCGCAATGTCTAAGATGGGCAATAGTTTATTGAAGTACTTTAATTATTAGAGCATCTTCTTCTTTTTTTTTTGCCCAACGGTCAAGGTGTCTTGGCTTACGCACACACCGATTACACTGCTTTCTGGTTCGATCGAAGATAAGTCATTTATACCGGGACTAAGGATTCACAAGAAATTACTTTCTCGCAACTTGACCCCAAAAATCAAACATTGGTCACAGTGGCGGAGCCAAAAATTCTATTTAGAGGGGGCACATTCTCAAAATAATATAAAAGAAATTCACAGTAAAATGTAGTAAAGAAATACTAACCACAAAAATTCGAACATTCTCCATTAGGCACACTTTTAGCATAATGTAGTTAAAAAACTTCTAAACATAAGCACAAAAGTATAAGTGTTCACTCATAATTTTTTTTTTCCCATTGACCCCGATGAGTTTTCATCTTTTGAAAGTTCTACATGATTGATTCGTTACTAATTACATAAAAAATATCTTGCTCTATGTATAGCTCTAAGCCATTGTTCAGCCATTGATCATTTATACGGCTCCGAAATTTGACTTTTACTTCAAAAAGCTAGAAAATAAGTTAAGTGGATTCAAACATGCCAACTCGTTGTTTGCTCGGTAAAACGAGTATTTAATTCTTCAAGGGGGCCATTGACTTAAATGGAAATCCACAACAATGCAGTAGACAATAAGCCTAATACTCAAAATTTTCGATTACTTAGACATTTTTTAAGTAGAAGTATATATTAAAAAAAAAAAGAGGGAACGGGTGATAAAAATCTAGGAGGAGCACGTGACCCCATCGTCCTTAATTGGCTCTGACACTACATAATTAATTGTGTGGAAAACAAACCTATTAATTAACCAGACTAACCCTCGGACTTTTATTAGAGCATCTTCAAGAATACGATACCAGTTAGGCAAAATGCCAAGTTCTAGTCACGTTTTGCAACTTTAGTTAGGCTCTTCAAAGGAAAAGGGCTGAATATTTTACCTTTTGTTAGTATGAGGGGCTACATTTAACTAACTAGCGGAGGTTCGTGCTGAAGGCTCGATTCAAATAATCGGCGCACATTCAAATAGTCAAGTGGATGAAAGTGTAAAAGTGTATTGGAGGGTGTATTTTTTTTTGTCTTTTTATGTGCTTAATAGAAGCCATGTGGGCTTCCGTTAGCAAGACCATTCCTAAATTAATACTGAACTCACGTGCAATATTAATTTCAACCGCCTCCCTAATGATTCCAACTATTTGAAAACCAATTGCTAAAGCATATTAATTGACCTAGCAATTACCCCCGCTTAAAATCACACGACGACATATCTTAACTCCAACCAACCACCCTATCCCACCTCCTATTAAATATACTATAACTTTCAAAATGAGACTTATATAAATTTGAAATTTATAATTGGCAAAATGTACATTAATCTTTTTGTTCAAACCAAAGTCAGAATCTTGTTTTAGATATATAAGGGTTCACTTTCATTTTAATGAATGCAAATACCAGCATTATTGTGGCAATATTTGGAAGGTCAAAATTAGAACCATATTGATTTGTAGGAACTGACTCAAAGTCTATATCATACCTTGATAGAAATAGATAAAGCCGATCGATTTGAAGTGTGAAATCAAAACCATGAAATATAGAAACATCGCCAATGTTCATATTACAATGAATATTCACAACCTCTAAACTCCCACATACAAAGCCTATCACGGGCATGAAGTGTGATAACGGTGGATAGAAGGAGGCGAATCGCTACGGAATACTTGGACACAATTGAAATTGGAGGGTCACACATAGATTAGGGAGTGAATAGTAGAGAGAGAATGGTTGAAATTGTACAAATGATTTTAAAAAACAAACAAAACGGAAAGAATTGTGGAGGAGATTGTGGGATTTGGGGAGAGGGAGAGAGGTGGAGTAGTCTAAAGAAGGACGAAAGAAGTGGATATGCTACTGTATTTGCTATGTCCTGAAAATTAATCCTAGCCGTTCCTTAAACTACTTTTGGAAGCAGAAATGGATGGCTTAACATTTTCTTAACCATAGGATTAGAAATGAAAGGTTAAGATATATATAAGGGATTCAAAAACTGATATTCATTATTATATAGATTATTATTGAAAGCTAGACAAAATCTCTGGAAACTTTGTCCAATCATAATATGGTCAAAGAATAACGAACATTTATAATATCTAAATGTCTAATTCTCTTATAACAAATAAACTATACTGTCGATATATTTTCCTTATAACAAATAACTTTATTCACATGGATGTTGAATTTCGAACAATCTCTTTTTTTGCAGTCATTATAAACTTTTTATAAATTATAAAATTAAGGGAGATTTAGTCTTAAGTCTATTATGCCCATTATGAGACACATGAAGGCCACCCAACTATTTTCAAACACATCTAGTCCACCTAGACAAAAATATCATCCCTTATATCTACACCCTTCATCTAACACTACCAGTCGGAAAGTCCCCGTAGCTGGAAAGTCTGCTGGAAAATCCATGGTCGATAAAAGTTTGTCAGAAAATTGATAGGCGTCAGAAAGTTCACTGGTGACCGGCGCCGGACATGGTGAACGTAGATGGTGACCGCAGGAAGAAGGTGTTGATCAACTAGTGTGTTAACTATGTAATAAAATAAATAAATAAATAAACAATGCTGACCGGATATGTACAACAGATAAACTTATATGTTCTTATAATAATTTTATTTGAATTAGTAGTAAGTATCAATAGATGAACTTATCTTTTCTTATTTATGCTCAGAAGTACCCTTCAATTTCTATAACAAATGATTTTATATGTTCCCATTGTATGCGATGAAAATATTCATAAATTTCAACAGATTAATTTATCTATGATTATTTGTGTTCTAAATCAGTCTTATTTACAAACATATGAACTTATTTGTTCTTATTTATTATGTGATTGTAGTTTTAAATTTAACAGATGAACTTATCTATTCTTATTTATATAATAGATGAACTTATCTGTTCCTACCTGTAAATTAGTGTCAAATTTCAACAGATGAACTTATCTGTTCACCTTTATTTATTTATATTACATAGTCAAAATCTCTGTTGGTCAACATTTTCGTTGGTCACCATTTTCTTCCCCATCTCCGATCACTATGTCGGGCGCCGACGACTAACTCTTGCACCGGTGCCGACGAATTTTCTAGCCAACTTTTTGGCATCGATCAATTTCTCGCGGCGATGATTTGGCAAAAGAAGATAATTAACTATAATTTAGTGTAAGCGTATCTTTGTCCTAAAAGGAGGAGTGTATCTAACACCTCAGAAATTAAAAAATAATAGATAATAACCCTTACCCAAAATGTCAATGGATTGGGCTTTAGTCTAAACATCTATGGTGAATCTTAAACCAATTCTTCATAGTAAAATAAACAGTTTGGATCGTCAAATGTGACCATAAAACGTTATTTTGTAGTATTACAGTATCGTCACATGAGAGATCCTTTGTTACATCGAAAGAAAAGATTAATGCCCCCATTTTTTGGCGATGAATTTTGGGATCAAAAGATGGACAAAAGGTACAAAAGAAAACATTTTTTTATTTTATATAAAAGTAACAAGAAAAGCATGATAAAGAAACTTTTGTGAGAGTGGCCTACTCTCTTTGAAAATAAACTACTAGTATTTTATAAATCCTTGGGCAGAATTATTAAAATTCATAGAAAATCAAGTGGACAGAACAAATCACGTGGTTTGAAAGTTATTAGACTACTAATGAGCGAATAAATAATTGGCAAGTGGACCACAATAAGAGTCAAGTACTATACTTTTGTCTGCGCACGTAATTTTTGCTGCTTGTATTAGCTTGATACCGCTCTCCTCCTCTCTCTCTCTCTCTCTCTCTCTCTCTCCTGCATATTAATTGGTCAGTTCACGCATTTGAATCCAGGGTAAAAAAATAGTACTAGCCTTCATAAGAATCATAACTGTATACCAATAAACAAACCCCAATTTCCCATTCTTTCTCTCTCTTCGCTTATCTCTCCAGAAATCCAATCTTTTCGCCTCTTTGGTTAGTGCTCTCTCTATTTCTCTATATTTAAATCATGGGTTTTGTTTAGATTTCAGTAAAAGAGATGTATCCTTGGAAGATTGATCCTGGTTTGAATTTCATTTCTTGTTTTGTGTTTGCTTTCTATCGCATGTTTGTTAACTTGGGTAGTTTTTCTTTTGCTTTGCATTAGTTAATTTGCATTCATGGACTTGATTGTATGGGTAAGATTGAGGGTTCAAATTGATATTCAACTTGAGTTTGTTCGATGTCTCACTGTTTCTCCATTCAGTTCATGGTTTGTTCGTGAATAAGTATTCTATTGTTCATCATTCTTGATTCTTGGCCTCTCTCTTTGGCGCTTAGTTCACTGAAGTTATTTTAGTCTTGGTTGCTGGGTTGTTCAGTTTCTTTAAAGAATAATAATAATAAAAAAATTAGATCTTGAATTTGAAATGTTAGGGGTTTTTAGATTTCTAATTGATTTATACAAGAGGCTTGTCCAATCTCACTATTTGATTTTTCTCTATAGAAATTGTGCAGCCTTGGTTCTGTATTTGTTTCTTTTTCTCTTCTCCTCAAGAAATCTCTTTTCAACCTTCTCTAGACCCGAAAGGGTTAGGCATTCATTCCTATGGTTGTGGTCTGTTATAGGCCTATCTTTATAGAGTTGAATTATCTTCAAGCGAAGGTCTGTGGTTTTGACATGCTTTATGGTTTCCTAACTTATTATGTTTCCCGTGCTCTTTATGTCGATGGTAATTTTGATCGGTGTCTTGATGTCATCAAGATCTGTAGTCGGTTTCCTTGTAGAAATGTCGCTCACTTTCTCCTGAAACCCCAGATGTCCTTTTAACTCAATGTGTATGTGTGTCAGCTCATATATTTCTATTCTTACTAGCATGGACACATACACGACACTCATATTCTGGCAGTGATTTTCAGCAAATGCAAGACAAGACATGCCAGGGCATGTTAAAGACAATGTTGTTACGGGACTGTATTATACATATCTTATTTTGTCTAAAGTAAGGAAATCATGCTAAATTCTCTGTCGTATGTCATGAAGTGTTGCAATCATATGCCCTCATGTAACATCAGATTATCACTTCCATAACAACTGCGTAGCGTAAAACTGTAAGCTAAACCATACGACATGTTAAAGGTGTTTTATTCCACTATCATGTACATCGTAGGTGGTAGTATGCATCACCTTGGCAAAATTCCTACGACCGTCTAAAGGACCAGCGACAATAGGCAATTTTCATCTCCTTGGCCAGATTTAACACATTTATACTAAATAGGCCATAGAAGCTATTCACCTTTTGATCAAATGCAAGCTTTTTCTGCAGTTTTCCACCACTTATAATTTTTTTTTGTTAGTCCATTGACATTGCTTTATTCTTTCATTGTGCACTGATGTTCTTGTATCCAATTTAAGTTAACCTACTTTCAGCTAATGGTCGTTGCGATCTTCATGAATCCAACCTTTTGCTGTGCGTATTTATGAGATTAAAATTAATTTCGGTAGTGATTGTTCCACTATCCTTTTTGAAGCTTGTGAACAATGCCTGAGGGAATAACGCCTGAGAGTCTTTTGAACAACCTCGTCGAAACAATTGCTGATGGTGTTTCGAAGAAGAAATCTGTGTCCTTTTTTCAGGAAGATGAAAAAAGTGCAGTTGGTGCTCAATTCAATAGACTGTTTGGGCGCCAGAAGCCGATCTACAATATCTTAGGGGGTGGAAAATGTAGGACTTCTTTTCATAGTATGTTTTAAAAAAAAATAAATTTCCATTCGCTATTTTTCTTGGTGAATTCCTGACATTGAATATGCAGCTGCTGATGTTCTGTTGTGGAGGAATAAGAAGATTTCTGCAGGTGTCTTAGGTGCCGCTACAGCCATTTGGGTGATCTTTGAATGGCTTAATTACAATTTTCTCTCAATGCTATGCTTCGCTTTGATGATTGGCATGATAGCCCAGTTTGTTTGGTCAAATGCTTCGGGTTTATTAAACAGGTGATTGAACCACCGAACGTTTCACTGTTTCTCTTGCTTCACTGTTTTATGTGTATTTGTGCATAAACACCCAATTTATAGCAATCTTTTGCCTTGCAAACAGGTCACCATCCCAAGTCCCTCGCATTGTTCTTCCTAATGAGTTATTCATCAACGTTGCCAAGTCAGTTGGTGCGGAGATTAACCTAGCGTTGGGGTATCTTCAAGATGTTGCATGCGGAGGAAATGTTAAGCAGTTTCTAGTGGTACTTCTCAATGCATTAATTTACCGAGGCTTTTCTGATTTGTTATCTATATGATTACAAACCATTTGGTTCAACCACCAATTTAGCATAGGTTGCATGGACTTGGGTACGAATATTGGGTGTGGTCAATTGTCCAAAAATTGACCTAGTAAACTGATATATAACCTTCGGATATAGGTACGTTTGTAGCCAAAAGTTAGATATGGACACATGGATATCATATCCTAGGATTCCTTGACCTTATTTGGGGTTTTGGTAATAATGGAATTTCTCCCTCCCATCCACATGAGAGGCTTGAATTTTTTCCCCCATTTAAAGTTTGCCCCTCTACTTCAGATAATCATTGAAAATATTCCTTTCCGAAGCGCCCCCCCCCCCCCCCCAAAAAAAAAAAAAAAGGGTGAAAATTGTGGTTACTGGTTAGGGTATGGATGTTGCCTGGTTAACCATATATGCATACCCTTACCCTTCACATATCTTGAAGATAGGTACAATGAATTAAATAGAAGAGTTCACGTGGCAGAGGTTATGCATAGGATTGACTACCATCTGTTTTCTTGAACCACCAGCTGACGTGTCTACTCGAATGACTATTTCAGTGTGCTTCTGATGCTTTCAATTAGTGGCCATTGACTGTCAATACCCTTAGTTCGACTATGGCATTGGAATCCATAAATAATATCTCGCCTAGGAAGGAACAATTATAGTTGATAAAATGTGTTGGAACTTGTGGCTCATATGGAGAGGTACCGGGAAGTTCTAATGAAGGCTAGAGTTCTTTCTTTACTGTTCTTATTCCTTTATTGTGTGCGTGTTGATTGATTTAGTGCTAACAAAATGTATCCTCTTTTCTAACTTGTGTGCTCTTATCCCAACCCTCAAAAAAATTTCCTCCATCTCAGTTGGTCCTCCTTTGTTTTATTAAAAGTATGTTTGCCCCAAAACTCTTGCTACTCGTGTTCATGTTTTTCCTTTCTTTCCAAAAGTTCATGTTCATGTTCCTACTAGTACTGCTGACTCTGCAAATCACGTCATTTTATATAAGTATCTATCTCAGCATGAAGTTGCTTTTCCATGAATCTACCATTTTTTAATATGTTCAGACACTGGTGTGGAAATATATACTACGGGAGTCGCGTTTCCCTTTACTTCTTGAAATACCTTAATTGACCCCTGAGAAATCTCTCCAGGCTGTATTAAGCTTGTGGGCTGCTGCTATTGTTGGATGCTGGTGCAATTTTCTAACTGTCCTGTATGTTGGTGAGATATCTTCCAATTTTCTATTTCGTATTTTTTTTAATCGTTATGACATAAATTATAGCTTGGTTAGGTGAACTAGATAGCAATTTTAAAAGATTTGCTATCAATTTGTGATAGTCAAAGAAGTTTTGGGGTATGTGTTTTCGTGTAGTAACTGGGAATTCTAGAGTACAGTTAATTTGGCAGGCTTTGTCAATACCCGTTTTCTTCGCTGTGTAAATCAAAAAGGCAACTTGGTTAAACATCACTTGTGAAGAGAATGAATTTGGCAATTCAAACTTGATTCATTGTTGTATTTCTGTTCGATTTTCATATATTAAGATGATTTATGCGATATTGAGTTCAATTAGAAAGAGGTTTTGTACAAATGGATACTGTTTCCTCACATGCTTAGTGGAAGCTTAAGTTTGCTATTCTTGGAAGTAGATGCAAGATGATTTTTTGCGATATGCTATTCTATAGTACCAAAAAAACAGCCTTGTACGAATTTTTCATTTTTTTCCCCCTCGGCTGTTTAATCCGTGTAGGTTTTGTTGCTGCACACACGCTGCCAGTTCTGTACGAGAGGTATGAAGACCAAGTTGATGGGTTCGTGTACAGTACCCTCGACCAGCTTCAGCACCACTACCGGAAGCTGGACACCGGTGTGCTTAGAAGAATTCCGACAGGAAAGTTTAAAGGGAAGAAATATGAATAGATTTATTCGTCTACTTACCATCTGGATCAATCATCAGCAAAATTCCATGTGTGGGTATCAAGCTAAATTGTTATTCTTGCATGTGCAAAACGTTAGATACTGATTTCGTGGTAAAACGATCAGTTGCTGAAATCTCCTTTGAGAAACTGGATTTATGCATGGAATTTGCTGCATTCTGTGATCTCGTCTTCTGAGCATCCACATGAAACCAAATTTGGCTAGTGAACCAACTATGCGAAACATTAGATAGTACTGATTTTGATCTGATTTTATTTATTGCTTATCATAAGAAATAACAATGAGAACCAAAACCCAACCCAAAACAGCACCCAAATATTAGAACAGTAAGGCTAACTTCTGAGCAACAGCAAGCCAGCAGAGATACACAACTTCGTCTTTTAAACTTGCTTTTTTCCAATTTACAAGCAGATAAGTACTTCCAAACTGCAGTAAGAAAACACTGTCAACCGCGTAGATTTGTTGTTGGAAAATTGGACTGATGCCTTTTCTGTTGGTTCTTCCTGTGATGAAGCTTGAGAGGAAGGCCCATGACAGGGTACAAAATGGTAAACATACGGTGGGATTGAGCTAATTGGGTTATCGAATCTTGATGGATCAAACTTTTCGGGATCTTGGAAAATGATCCCGTACATGTGTGTGGGAGATTCTGCCAGATCAAATTTTATGCTCTGTAATTACACTTACCCCATGTACTATCTAATTATTATAATTTTGGTCCTAAATTATATTTTTATTGCACGTTTGACCCTAATTTTGATTTTAGTAGAATATTAAGAATCAAATCATGATTTTAATTAGAAAACTTATATAACAAATTTAGTAAATTTATAAATACTCTAAGGCACGATACTTAATCAAAATAAAACTCACAATGTCACTATTACCAAAATACCACTACTTGGTCTTTTTTTTTTTTTTAATTATCAAAATTCCCTATAGTCTTGGTAAAATTACTCAAATACCCTTAGACCCAACATAGTAATGTTATCACTGCGCTCTTATGTAATTACTAATATGACTTTTAAAATTACACTTTCAAGCCTTAACGTTTTATTTAATCACATAGACACCCTAATTGTTAAATACTAATTGCATGCACACACTGGATTACGTAAATTATATGGACAATGTGTTCCCCTACAATACCGTTATTGATTGGCTTTGATTTCGATGATGAAATTATTGAAAGGGTTAATTCCACTGACCTCCCCTGAGGTTTGCATAAATTCCACTGACCTCCCCTCTACTTTCTGATATTTCACTGCGCTCCCTTAGTTTACAAACTAACTTGGCATATACACCCCTTGCCGTTGAAAAAGGCCTAACGGGGTTAACTTTGATGGTGAATTGACGTTAATGCCCTCACATTCAAATTTTCTTTCTTGTTTGAGTTTATATTACATAATTTTTTTGAAAGGAGTGAAAAATAACTTAATTATCTACTTTTTTCTTCGAACTTTCTTTTCTTTGACTCAAAATTATTTTTTATTTTTTATTTTTTTAGTTTCCATAAGATATACTCCCTCCGTCCCTTTTTAAGTGTATTACCTCGTAATTCCAACTTATTTTCTCTCACATCAACTTTTACATCTACTTTCCTCTACTTACCATTATCAATCTAATAATACCCACTAACTTTTCAGTAAAGAATCTACTTCTAAGGGCAAAATAGAAAATGTACCCACTAACTTTTCAAAACATACACTTATTAAGGGACAACCAAAATGAAAAGTTAAAACACTATAAAAGGGACGGAGGGAGTATTATAATATTTTGATAATAAAAATAAGAGTACCAATAATCACCTAAGCCCACTTCTTGCATTGGTGCTTCTTTTTTTTTTTATAACTTTTTTAGGTTTCCTTTTCTTTTCTAGATCTAAACCTCTAACTCGTCTCTTTTTTCTTCTCTTCTTTTTTACATAATTTACCTAACCTCTCTCTCTCTCGCGCGCGCGCGGGCACATTAAAGGTAATAATAGTCTAAAATAAATATGCATACCCTTTTAGGAGAAACAACCATTTCGCACAAAAAAAAAATACTATCATGAAATTTTTTTACACCAATTCAAGGATCCCATTGAGAAAAAAAATAGTATAATTTTTTACGCAAAAAAAAAACTCATTAATACACTATTTTTTGAGCGCATAATGCAAATGCAAGGTTCTCACAAATAATGGATAGTTGTCCCCAAAAACACTGTATTCATGAGTCTTTTTTTTGGGGAAAAATTAGACTATTATTTTTCTCAATGGGATCCTTGAATTGGTGTAAAAAAATTATCCAAATTTTTTTGTGCTAATAGTTTCTCTTTGTGTGAAATGCTTGTTTTTCCTAAAAAGGTGTGCATATTTATTTGAGACCATTATTACCTCTAATGCACACGCACACACACACACACACACACATATATATATATATATATATATATATATAGAGAGAGAGAGAGAGAGAGAGAGAGAGAGAGGTAAAATTATGTAAAAAAGAAGAGAAAAAAAGAGAGAGTAGTTAGAGGTTTAGATCTAGAAAAGAATTAAGGATTAAAAATGCAAGCAGTGGGCTTAGGTGATTATTGATACTCTTATTTTTATTATGAAATTGTTAAAATAAAAAGTAAATAATTAAGTTATTTTTTCACTCCTTTCAAAAAATTTATGTAATATAAACTCAAACAAGAAAGAAAATTTGAATGTAAGGGCATTAACGTCAATTCACCATCAAAGTTAACCCCGTTTAGCCTTTTTTAATGGCAAGGGCGTATCTGTCAAATAGTTTATAAAGCAAGTGAAGACAGTGGAATATCAGAAAAACAGAGGGGAGGTCAATGGAATTTATACAAACCTCAGGAGAGGTCAGTGAAATTAACCCTTATTGAAATGATAGAATGGACAATTAGGCTCCCAGGTTGGTAAACATGTGATGAGCCCGGATTTGGGGGAGGTGCTACGCAGCGTGCTGTGAGGCCCTTTCTAGAGTCGCGCCGGCATCTCTCCGATGATCGGAGACGTCCACCGTGTAGAGCTCGTCGAATACAAGTGTACCAAAAATCAACTCGATCGAATATCGTTAAGTGCCTCATCGGAACACAAATAACTGGGAAAAATGGGTTCAATGGCTTTCATCTAGTGTTTCAAGTTATATGTGTCCCGATGAGGCACTTAACAACATCCAATTGAGTTGATTTTTGATACACTTGTAGTACTCAACGTACTCTACGCAGTGGCCGCACAACACCCCTAGTTCCGATGCGCCCACATAGCTGTAATGAGATTAATGGAAAATTGAAAGAGTGATGGAAGTACGAGATTTGATAAGCCATTGCGGATGACTAGAGTACTGCAAGACCCAATATAACTTATCGGGATGCGTGCCAAAGTACTGCGTGACTCAATATAATTTAACGACCAGGAATGCTAGGGGACTGTGTGACCCAAACTAATTTCTAAGCCGGGAGTGCCAGGGGACTGCGGGACCTAATGCTATAATTTATCGGCATGCATGTCAGAGTACATGACTTAACTTGAACGGATGTTGTAGAGATTGTATTCGATGCTAACAAGCGATGCGTTGGGTAGCTTCTTCTTGTTATCATGCGGATCCATACTAACTACTGTATGTCACTTGGGTGTATGCGTGTAAGACTGATGCAAAATAAACAAGAAGGAATTAGTGGTTTCATGAGGACGATCGGAGTTAGTACCTATGAGAGGAGGATTCTTGTGGAAAGAATTCGTAGACTTCATTAAGTTAATGACTAGTAAAGAAACGGATGACTTGTTATAAACTTGTTCATTATTGGTAATGAATTGTTATATGATTATTTGTAATGTAAAGGTTAGTGAGTAAAAGTTAGCTATTGAGTGAATTATTGCTCATGATGCTATTATTGGCCCTAACATATAATGTCAGGTGTTGTAGGTCAAAGGAGAGGAATCTTACTACCAGACAAAAGGACGTGCTCATGGTGCTGACGGTCAGGTGTCAAAGGAAAACTAGAAGTCTAGAACCTGAATTTAAACCTCTAGCTAGTTTGCTCTCTTGCCAGTATCTATTTTGTACGAATGTAATCTCGAAATTAGTATTTTGAATGATGTAATCGAATTTGATAAATTCCGATTGCTGAACTTATATTTACGCTGCTATTAAAATAATCATTTTGTCTAATCAAATCTTTATATATTAAATGATTAAATATTACTTTCGAAATTCAGAGCGTTACAAATAGATTTTAAAGAAAGGTTCCATATTGTATTTTTTTTTTTTTGATAATCAGAAATTTTATTAACCTTTGGAACAAAGATCAAAAGGAACAAGGATACAAGGCATCAAAAACCTAACATAGTCAACAAAGTAACGTTGCTAAGAAAAATCCTATGCCTAATCCGAGACCCAAAACCTTGATTGGCAAGAGACCAATCAAGGAAACCCCAAAGAAGCCCATTCCCTAAACAGCCTCCCATCCTCCCCACACCACCATCAGCTTTGCCATCCATGCCACCCGCTATCGAAATCATCCACGACCATCGGAAAGGAGACAAAACGCGAACGTCTTGCCTGCCTTCCAAAATAGACCACCCCATGCCGTCCATCTGCATCCATCTCCATTTACCGCTGCCCACACCATCGCCATCCAATCTCTTCACCAAAAGTCTTCCACGCCCGTCATCCGCGACCCAAACAAGCCAACCACTGCCCAGAACCCGAAGAGAGAAACAGCTGCTACTCAAGCCGTTAGCCGTTAGGCACCAAGACCGGAGAACCCCAACAGTCCACACCGGTGGCAACGAGAAGCAAACTGTAAGCACCAGGGTGCCGGACATGGAAGCCGAAACAGAACACTCCATCCCAGAACCATCCCACCGCCCAGATCCAAAAATCGCACGCCACCACCGTTAGGCAATATCCGATGTAACCCAGCAATCACATCGGCGGCGAGGTAAAACAGACACTGGAAGGAAGGAGAGCCGGAAGGAGCGGCAACCATGGCCACCAAACCTCTAAACGTCGCTGCAAGAAAACCTGCCAAAAGATAGAAGAAGAAGAAAAAGAAGAAGAAGAAGGAGGAGGGGGGAGAGAGAGAGAGAGAGAGAGAGAGAGAGAGAGAGAGATCCCTCCCCTCCCGCCGCCGAATAAACGGTGGGGGAGGGGCAGGGGTGTGGCGGCTATAGAAAGGGATTTAGGGTTGGGAGGTATTCTAGAGAGAGAGAGAGAGAGGAGTAACTGAAATGGTTATTTTGAGGCCTACCTTGAAAGAACTACTCTACAATTGATACTCCACTAAGGTTACATATTGTATTAGCCTTACGTAAATAGGATTTTGAACATCCGATACCGTTATTCGCCTATCTTGTGGCCAATACTATTTCATTTTGGTCAATATTGTCATATATATCACCGATACCATTTTGTTTTTTAATACCGTGATTTAAAACTTTACTCAGACAAGATGGGTACAGAGGGAAGCTCATCTGGATCCCTTTTTTTTTGTGACAAAAATGGATATGTAGATAAGTTATTTTGAATATCCGTACTGTAACTAAGATATCATTGCGACGACCACAAAAATTTATATATATATATACAATAATGATCTCCTAAGGACTACCTTAGCCAAATAAAATGCGCACCTACCATTTTTCGATCGAATTTTGATGATCCGAACCGTTAAATGTGTTTAAAGCGCATTTTTAAGGGTACCCGCTTGGAATCACCAAAAAAATGACCGGGAAGGGTTTCATCCGAGCAGGTTTTCACACAGGCCGTAGATAAAGTTTTATGAAAAATTGTTCGGACGAAGCCCTTCCCGGTCATTTTTTTTGGTGATTCCTCGCGGGTACCCTTAAAAATGCGTTTTAAACACATTGAATGGTTCGGATCATCAAAATTCAATCGGGAAATTGAAGTCCGCATTTTATTTGGCTAAGGTAATCCTTAGGAAATCATTATTGTATATATATATATATATATATATATATATATATTGGTACAATAGAACGAAAATTTATATTTAGCCTCATCAAAAGACTATGAAGACTTAAATCCGGAATTGAACGACAAATTCTAATTAAGTAGTATTTGCCATTGAGCCAAATAGTGGCAATGGATCCCCATTTGTAAAGGCACGTACCTTCGAAGGTTTCTAGTGTAGGTTACGTAGCTCGAGCCAGAGTGTGCATAGACTGATGCTTCCACGTGAGGGAATGAGTCTCCATGAGCTCACCTCATGCATGGGACCACCATATGCCATTCAAGATAAATGTATGGAGACCAGCCCAACCAGCTCACCCTAACTCCTTTTACACTCAGCAATTGTGTCCCATAATTCCAAATTTTCGACTGTCTATAGTCAATGGTTTGTACTGGCTGAGAGACTTTTACCGTTAAGAGTCGGTATTCGGCAAGAGTCTTTGAGCAAATTCGAACCATTGATTATTTCAAAATTTGGACTGAGCAGGATCCGATTCCCCAAATTTTAACGTCATAATATCACTAGTGCACGACGGACCCGGGGTAGGTGTTGCGCAGCCCCGTGTTGTGCAGCCCTTAATTACAGGCGCCACACGGGCATCGTTTCGACGATCGGAGATGTCCACCATGTAGAGTTCGTCGAGTAAAACAAGTGTACCAAAAATCAACTCAATCGGATATCATTAATTGCCTCATCGGAACACAAATAACTGGAAAAAAAAATGGGTTCAATGGTTTTCATCCAATGTTTCAAGTTATATGTATTATTCTATTTTTTTTTCAAGTTATATATGTTCCGATATTCGATCGAGTTGATTTTTGATACACTTGTGGTACTTGACATGATCTACGCAGTGGACGTCTCCGATCGTTGGAACGATGCCGGCACGACGCCCGAAGGAGCCACACAGCACGCTGCGCAGCACCACAAAACAAAATTTTCCCAGACAAAAAAAAGGAGATAGTATTAATTAGAAAGACAATTCTGTCAGGAAAAAAGAAAAGAAAAAGAAAGGGGCTAGGAGGTTGGAATCAATTGACAACTGCATACATTGGCATTGTTTCTCAAGTTATAAATAGCTTGAGAATGTAGCACATATAAATGTATACCACATCAAACCAACCATTGCTTTCTGAAGATTTGTGTTTCTTCTTCAATTTCACAAGTGTTGGATCAATTATTTCTCTCTAATGGTGTGCATTATGCTTACTACTAGGGAGAAACTTGATTACTCCGCTTTGATTAATGTGAAAGAAGGCGAGGTCGCGATTCTTTTCCACATGAAAAATAACAGAGGAGAAGGCGATGGTGATGACGACGACGATGATGACGATGTCGATGTGGCGCCTGCGGCATAAGTATTGGTATTTTAAAATAATAAATTTTCCATGAGTATTAATTGTATGAGTGATCGGTGATCAGAAGATCATTAACCAAGTTACGCAATCCAATAAATTAAGAAAATAATTTTTCCATAGAGTGTGTACTACTATTTCTACTAAAGCTATCTTGATATTCATGTTAATGTGGAATAAATATACTTCATATGTTAATCTAGTTAAGCATATGATATTTAATTCCCTAAGTTCATGACTGCTACATTTCTTTTCCTATCAATAACAAAAACAAAAGACTTGCGCCAACTTGAGGTTATCAATCTAACCATGACCTCGTTTACCACAACACATGCACCCGGTGGCAGAGCCACAAATCAAAGTCGGAGGAGGCCAAATTATGGAAGAAATTTTGGTTTCATGATTAAATCCAGTCATTCGAGTTTTTATGGGACAGTTTTATGGGTGAGGTGAGGAGGTGTTTTTTGCGCCGATCCGACGGATTTCTGTCCCGGTCTGGTTTCCCCAGATCCGATGGGTAGTGGTGGTGGGTTAATAAATTAGGGTTTAGGTTTCGTCTCTGTTGTGAGACGCAGTCGTAGCGGCTACCCTGTCCGGTGGGTGGGTCCATGTCCGTTTTTGTGAGGGACTAAACTGTGTGTGCCCCTCCGCGGTGTATGGACTTTCTGTGCACAACCACTGGCTTCCGTTGGTAGCCGCATCTGTCATTTGTATGCTTTATTTTCTCCGAGGTTGTATTACAGAGTTTTTTCCTAGTTTGGGTGCTTGTACCCCTGTGCTGTATTGTATCTCTGTAATGTGATTTTCGGATCTTTTAATGAAATGATAGCGACTTTGTAAGTTTTCAAAAAAAAATAAAATCTCGAGCATCGTTGTTATCATATCATATTCGACAAACGCAATATCATTATCGCATGGTATAATTCACCATCATTTAGTATTCTTGGAAAGAAAATTGTTCATACGTTTAATTATTGTCGATTTTTTTTAATTTTTCTAAGAAAATCTATAAAAAAAAGAAAAGAAAAATACAATTAATCCAAAATAGGAATTTGGGAGGAGGAGCCAGGGGCCATCCGGCCTCTATGTAGCTCAGCTCCTGCATGCACCTAATGTTATTTGATTGTCATAGAAAACAAAAAAATTGTTTTCTATTGTCTTAAATATTTAATTCAAGGCCCTTAGTTTTTGAAAGAGAGAACGTGTACGATGCACCTTGCTTAATTCATTTTCTATCTCATGCTCGATCCAAGTCGTATTAACCGAAGAAATTGCATCGATCCTAATTATTTTTTCTCCATTTTCCTTGATTGCATTTCTTACTTTTCTTTAATTTGTTTCTTTTGTTTTCCCATGTGAGTGATTGTCGCTAGTTTGGGTTCACTAGGGGGGTGCCACTAGCTTGACTTTTTAGCTTTTTTATGTGAGAGTTCGGAATACGCATTTGCTTTTTGTGATTTTTTATACTCCATGATGTATTGTGAGGGGATAACCTGTCTGGAAAAACGTAATAAGCTGAATTTTGACTTTTTGAGTTAGTGGAATGCGGCCTTAATTGAAGGAAATTAAGTAGGCTCCAAGCTGTAGGCAACTAAGTGATACCTTTTCTTTAATCTGCACGATGGGAAAAAGTTATGGCTTTTCTTCCGATAATGCATGTGGACATTAAATCTTAATGTGTTTGGATGACCGAAATTTTGAATAGGAGTAGAAATAGAATTACCGGGAATCAAATTCCTGAGGATTTTTTTGGATAAGAATAGGAATATGATTACTGTGAATCAAATTTGATACCTGGAGGAATTGCATTTCGGTGTTTGGATTAATTCAGTAATCTAACACGAGAAATAATTATTTTTGGAAATTTATTAAAGTCAACATTTCCTTTTCTTAATGATTGAGCCAGGAATATGAGATTCTCATGGGATAAGAGAGAGATTAGATTCCCACACAGTCTAAGAATGTAATTCCTGGTTGAATATGTCATCAGTAATCACATTATTATTCATGTCTCTGCCAAACGTCGGAATTAGAAAAACCTGGCATCACATTCCAGTTCCCGTCTCTTCCAAACATTGGAATAATAGGTAGAAGACATCACATTCCGATTCCCCCTTGAGATTACTGTCATCCAAACTGAGCCTAGGCTTTTCTTCCAATTATGCGGGCATTAAACCTTAAGGTTAAGATTGCCATATAAAGAGAGCCGAGAGGGTAGAGAGAGAGAAACAGCTTAGCACTTCTCATCTCCTAGTAGATGCGGAGCCAGGAATTATTGGCAGCGGAGTCACTATTTGGATACAATTTGATCTTCTTATTTGCTAATCAAAAATTAAATATGTATTCTTCCTAGAAAATAGTTATGTAAAAAATAACCAAATATTCATAAATTACACATAGAGGTTTGCAAATTTGTATTCTTAATTACTTGAAAAATGTATTGAGACTCTAACTTTTCTTTAGCATGCAATGAGTATTATCTAAGCTAATTGACTGATGATTACTGTCAAAAAAGAGGGAAAATTCATAAGTTCAATGGGATTGATACTTGAGACAATTGTAATAAAAATTGAGGAGTCAAATTGACAAAATGTCATAAAAATCTAACCAATTTAATGGAAAAAAATGTGTAAGTCAGCGGAGTCAAGTGGCCACTTGACCCATGGCATTGTCTCCACCATTACTAAAGATATTGGAACCCATAGGATCGGATCTCACTGTGTGGGCTCCAATATCTTCAGTACAATTGTGGAGTCGGCGACGGTGGTGTTCCTTACGGGTTTTTCTAACACCACTTCCATGGGGAAGATGATTTTCCAACATCGGAGGTTTTTTTTCAACGGCTTTTTGTGTCTTTGTTTTAGTTAGATCTAGACCTTTTCTTTTCTCCTTTTTGTGTTGAATGATTTCTTTTTTGTACATATATCAAGATAAAATACAACCGGTAGGTATATCAACCCTCCTTATAATTAGGAAATAACAATCATTCCGGTTGAGTTGATTGATGTCGGACCGCTTTTCTACCATTTCACCTAAAATCAATTGGTGGTAGGAATGATTTCAATTAAGTCTTTTATGGCATTCAATATCGCACCCGCAAGTTTATTTTTACAGCGGTGTAGGGAGTAGTATTGTGTAACAAAATCCATGGGGGCACTCTGATTCCAACAATCCCTCCCTCACGATGACGATCCCGCAACTTGAACCCATGACCTACTGGCTTTGATACCAGTTGTCGGAACGCTTTTCCACCATCCATCCTAAAACCAATTAGTGGTAATAAATGTTTCAATTAAGTCTTTTATAGCATTCGACATCACATCCACAAATCTATTTTTAGAACGATCCAGAGAGTGGCATTGTGTAACCAAATCCATGAGGACACTCCGAGCCCAACAAATGATTTCTTTTTTTATTCTATCGGCAAAGAAATTTCAGTCGTCACAAGGATTAAAAAAAAGAAATCAGAAATTTCAGTCGTCATAAGGATTAAAAAAAAAAATCAGAACAATAAGCAAGCATTGAGTCTGGAGAGACCCAAAGGGTGCAAAACCCCTCCCAGTACTGCTCCTCGTAAATTCTCAATCTAGCTCTCCACCTCTCGAAGTTTTTCATTTTTGAAAAAAAATCAAAAAACGACAACAAGAAGAAGAAAAGAAAATGCAATTAGCAAAGGGCTAACTTCACAAAATAAATGCTCGAGTCACAATCAAAACAGCATCCAAAAGCTTTCAATGGTATGATTTCTTACAACACTTGGTATACTGAGTTCTTGTTAACGGTCATACATACACCTCGCTGTAATTGTGAGATCTGATGTTGTGTCCATTGCCGTCACTTGTCCCATTGCCTCCATCCTTGAGAACGAAGAACAGTAAGTTTCCGAAGCACCAAAAAAAAGAGAACGAAGAACAGGAAAATATAAGGTGGGAAATCTCGAATATTTCAATGTAGAGGAGCGAATTAGTCTAACCTTGGAAAGAATTTTTCACAATCAATTTTACTTTTAGTCAATGTTCTATAAGTAAGGAACGTTAATTGAGATGATTTGCTTTTTGAAATGAGCAGCACTAATTTTAACAATCATCACACTTAGAAAATAAATCCAAAGCATACAATGGATCGAAGCCTTTACAATTAGTTTATAATAAAATGTAGTATAAGAGTTGAGAAATCAAAAGCCTAATTAGAGATTGGTAAGGTAAGAAAGCAAAAAGATTTACTCCTATTTGGTCAGTCAAATAGGAACTGGTTTTATGGGTTTTGAGGTTTATGAGAGTTGTTGGTTCAATAATTTTTAGATATTAGGGTAGCAAATGTAAAATAATCTGAATTTCTAGGGTTCAAGTTTTTTTGTCATTCGTTATTCATAATATATTACATTGTCCAAGAGAGAGAGATTTAGATACAGTTTGTACTGACTGTTTTTTAATACGAGAATAGTATTTTTGTTACTTTAATTAGTGTACTTTTTTTATACTTTTTTATGAGATATTTGAGATTACGTAATCGTCTTGACAATAGAAACTATAAAAATAAGAACATATATCGAATTTGGAAATAAATCATTCAGAACAACATAAAGATAGTTAAAACTTAAAACTAACCTTTTATTTTTTCATGATTGAACTTTTTAAGGTTTTGATAATAAATTTTTCTTTTTTTAAAATTCATTTCATCAAGACGAATCATGAATCCAAAAACAACACGGACAAAATAAGGGACAATGCTGCAGTTAACTTACATTCTAGAAGGAGAGACGTACTGAGATTATGAGAAGTATCCCCTTAATATTTTTTGAACATTTTATTGGATCATACACATATTTGGTAGTAATATAATACTTCAATAATTGAGTAAGTAACTACGTAGACTTATACACAACTATATTGCATAAGAAAAATACGATAGTTGTAGCATTGTTCTTGTTATTATGGGTAATACAATGCTAAAAACCTATGAAAATATCTTCCCCGTGTCCGTATCGAGATCAGTATCTATGCTTCATCGCCGGCTAATATTTGTTAATTCTAGTCATATTTATGTATGCAACATAGAGAGGTGGAAACAAAAAAAAAAGGTGCATCAGAGATTGAGGGGGGCTCCATAAAGTCATAAACATACATGTGAAAGAAATGTCAAACTTTGTTCCTAATTGTACTCATTTTTTTGTTCTTAATTCCATTCCACTCCTTATTGTTCCTACTTGTTCGTTTGCGACCGAAATTCGTATTTTTTCAAAAAATTAAGGGAGAGTTAATTAGACATCCTGTACAAAAAAGATCATTATGATTCCATCCTATGAGATTTGAATACTTATGATTCCATCCTGAAATTCAAATAAATCCCAAAATACCCTTTCTCTCACCTAATTTTTCTAATATTTCTCTCCTGATTTTCCTAATAATTCTCTCTCCTAATTTCCTAACATTTCTCTCTCCTAATCTTTCCTAATTTATCTCAATTTCTCTCTCTCCTATCTTAAAAAATCTTTCTTTCCTAATCTTATAATTCTCTCTCCTAATCTTCTCACACCTAAAATCTAAAAAAAAAAGAATGAAATATTCCTTAGGACAACAAACAGAGAAAACATGATAAATTAATTGATTTTCATAGACTGTGCAAAAAACATGATAAAACTAATGACGACAATAATGTTCATAATTTACTGATTAACCATGTTCATGGTGAGTTTATACTGGGAACATGATGATTTAATATAACCATGTTTACTGCTCTAATGTTCATGAATAGAACATGGATTATTTATTTACAATGTACCCATTTTCCCATTTAAGTATAAGTTATCATGGCAAAATGGTGAGTTTACACAGCGAACGTGGTTTACCCATGTTTACTACAACCAAATTTTCATGCATGGAACATGAATTATTTATTAACCATGTTGTCTCTATCGTCACATTGCTGGATTATTGATTAACCGTGATCATACAAGGAACATGATTTATATTTAACCATGTTTACTGTGCGAAATAACACAAATTGGCAAATCAATACACCATAAAATCACGGAATATTTTGAAAAAACTTAGAAATCATATTAAATTTCTACCAAAGTTATCAGTCACAAGTCAACGACCAAAAGACTTCACTTGAAATTCCGTTCACAATACGTATGTATATGCATCATGTACGTATACAGCCGTTTACACCTACCATCATCGGATCTGAGACAGGAGGTTTTTGAAGCCTTTATGGAAGAAGAAGATGGCGGCATATCAAAATCAGCGGCGGTTACAACGTGTACAACCATCGCGTTGTTCTACGTCGCGATTCTATACTCTCCGACGCTGATCCTTCGCCTTTCAAAAGCTTCATGATCCGTCGCTTTGTATGGGACTTCAATTGTGACTGTGCATGTCGGAGGGTTTGGTTTCCAAGGGAGTCAATTTTTTATGATCTGATACCCTCCACCGAAAATCAAGCCATTTGAAGTTTGGTTGGCAAGATTACTGATGGTATTGAAGGGCAACCATTCAATGCAAAAAGATAAGTTTTCATTTTTAAAGGAAAAAATGGTGAACTTATGTTTGCAATTGTGTCGGCCTAACTTCGATGGTGGCGTTAATGGTGGCCAGCCACCGATGTAGAGAGAGAGAGAGAGAGATATGAGAGATAGGGTGAGTGATTTTAGGGATTTCTAACCGGATGTAGAGAGAGAGAGAGGGATGAGTGAATATGGTGAAAGTAATCGGATTTAAGAATTGTAATCCCTTTAATTTAGGGATTTGATCAGTGTTATCCCTTTAATTTAGGAATTGTAACCAGATTTTTTTCTTTAATTATTAGTATTGAATATATACTACTAAAATACCAAACAAGGGCAAAATGGTCCAAACTACATATTACAAGATGGAATCATAAAGATTCAAATCCAACATGATGGAATCATAATGGTAATTTTGTTACGGGATGGCTAATTAAAATTTCCTAAATAATAATATATAGTTCTGTTTATAATTACTCAATTTTTTTCACATCAATTTAAATAGTAGTAACTAATACTCTTTAATTCGGTTTAATTTTTTTTTATAAAGTTATGCACAAAAAGTACTTTATATGCGCAGGGGTGTTCAATAGTTCATTGTTCATCGGTTACATGTCCTTGTTTTGACGTCCAAAACGACGCCGTTTTGGAGTCCTCTACACAAGGCCGCTCCCATTTTCAAAATCCGACGTCGTTTGGTTCCTTTCCCACCCTTACAGTGTCTCTCTCCCCATTCTCTTTCCCTTCAGGTCTCTCTTGGCGATGAAATCCAAATCCAACTCTGATGGTGTCGATCGTTTGGCCGGCAAAATCAAATGAGTCGAACGAATCGGATCTTGTGGCTGAAGAAATCGAGGATGGTTTTCTCACCAGGTTTGGATGCTTTGTTTTTAATCAGTTTTTTCCAGCGGTACTTTTTTGTTGTTCCAATCCTTTTTCTGAACATACAACAATGCTGCCGCCACCCACCGCCCTAACACACCTACCAACAACAAGCGGCCACCAAATGCCAACCCTCGCCTCCCATCAGTAGCCACAACCACCCATTACCAGGTGGTTTGTATGAAGTCAAAAGTAGAAATTTCACTTTTTTTTTAATAATTCAGCTTAAGCTCACATCGACTAATCCTAAGACTCAATTCCACCATCCAATTGTTAGGAGCCCAATTAAAATTGGAGCAAAACTTCGGATGGACCGACTCTAAATGAGTTGATGACACCTGAGACCTTAAGAGAGAGAGCAAACCCTAAGTCGTCTTGACCACCAAGGCCAATCCCTTGGGGTTTTATAAATTTCACTCTTAGCTTTGGGATCATGCATAGATTGTATTGGAACTTTACACATTTTGAATTTCATCTGACTGCATTTCGTTGATGAATTTCACTTAGAATCAGTTATAGTGGTGGTAGACACTCAGAGAGAGAATATTTGAGGGGTTTTTTTTAATGTTTTTCCCTTTAGTGGACTTCTTTCCAAATGGCATTTTCTATTCTTTAGTGTGGAAAATAAATTCTCTCATCATTTGGTTTATGCTTTCTTCTGATTTTTTTATTTTTATAGTTTTCTGGTCACTCATTGAAAAAACATTTAATCAAGGACCTAAAAGGCTAAAGCAACAGAAAATAGTACTTCCTTCTTTCACAACAGCAAATAGGTTCATAATAAACTGAGACCAATAGCACTCCCATCTGCATCATTAGAACTGGGCCGTGGGCTGTCTTTTTCCCTAAGGAAAAATAAGAACGCCACTACTTTTTTGATAGAGAAAAAGGGCGACTGGGCATAACAATCCTTCCTTTGGTGTGACCATATGAAGGCCAGACCGTGGCGTGCCCCGGAAGGGACCAAAGAGCCATAGCAACTACCAACTTGGTGGACTAGTGGACCACAGCCGGATTTTGAAGGAGAACCAACTTCGAGAGGGTGTCGTTGGCATGATTTGAACCCGTGACCATCTAGCCACCCAAAACCTGTGGGAATGAGCCATGTACCACTAGGCTACCATCCCTGGTGGTAAGAACGCCACTACTAGCTAATTGTATCGAACCATTATTCAATGAGCGAAATCCTCATTTGTGATGGGATATTCTGTTGGAAATTCAACTGCTCGAGAGTTGGCTAGATTAAAGATTGAATATTTTCTGAAGGTAGAACGTTTTTTTCCCCAATATTGTATACAACTATACATCAGTCGGGGGTTAGAGTAGAATTAATAGGTTAACAACTAAAAGGTTAGACGTCTCTCTATAGACTCGAACTCCAGACCTCCCCTTGAACCCTTGAACCACATGGGGAAGAGTCACATCTAACTTAAGATAGAACTTAAACACGATATGTTAGTCATTTTAAAATTAAAGCAGTATCATCCCATTACCCTTTTATCCGGTGTATTTTAAGAATATTTCTCCGAAAACATGACATCTCTCACGTCTTCAAAATGTCAAAGTATTGTTGAAATTGTAGTTCAAGATAGTTGTTCAAATATTTGATATATAAAAGTATTACTTTCCATAAGTTCACTTTTATTTTATTTATTTGGAACACTTCGGCCTCCCCAACTCCAATTCTGGAGCCAACGCCCAACGGCATGGGAGGGTGGGACTTGAGTTTCCAGAAGTGAGGTCTCAAGTTTGAGTAGATGAAATTAAATTGTAATTTAACTACTAACCACTACCGGTCCTTATGGCCAAAGAAAAAAAAGAAGTCCAATTCTTGACTTCATCCTTGTGAATAATGAATCACGGAATTGTTGAGTTGGATACCCTAAGCAATCTACTTTTCTTGAATACTCTCACTTGTACATAATACTAGACTACACAATGTAGACTGTACACAAGACACCACTCAAGAACAATTCCCTCAACACTCAAGAAACTTAGTGCTCTAACCACACCACTTGGTGTATCTTACCAACACACACTTACAAAGTGAGCTCCCATCCCATATTTATATTTATAGGGAATGAAGGAAGCTTATAGATTAGGACACTTCTCGAATAAGACTTCTAGAAAGAGTTCTAGAAGTTTTTGAAGAAACCTGGAAGACTCCATCATAATCTCTAAGATTTTGGAATATTCTGGAAAGTTCTAGCAGGGCCTATAACATTACGGAGGAGTCCGGAAAGTTCTAGTTCAATCCAGAGTATTCCAAAAGAGTTTGGAAGATTAGTGCAATCTGAAATGTTCTAGAAACATCCGGAGACTTCTAGAGAGTCGGTGATGACTTTCAACAGAAAGAGGAATAAAACCAACCCATTGGCTGCATAAAACCAATATTGATTCCCAAACTCAGCTGCATCATATTTTACAATAGTGAAAATAAAAAATGACAATGAAGAAGAAAAAGAAGATATCGAAAGTAAAAACAAAATCCCATATTTGAACTTTTTGGTCACAGGCAATTAAAGGGCAAAACCAGAAGATTGACTTCTGCACTCAGGCGCTGAAACGAATGTTCTAAAAATCGCTAGGTGACTAGGCGTCACTAGTCGGCTGCGTAATCTAGGCGTTGGACCACTGCCTAGCACCTAGGCGAGGACTAGTCGACTTAGGCAGTTGACATTTAGAATGCTGACAGAAACAAGTACTACTCATGTTCAAACCAAAATTTCGATCAAATGTCGTCCACTAGGAGTAAAGCAGTCTCTTCATTTGCAGATTGCTTCAACCTCTCAGCAGCTTTTGCCACTTCAGCCTCCCAATTTGTTCTTGCTGTTATGATCAGCAGAGTTATTGTCTGCAACAGAACTCCAATCACCATTCCCCACCAGATCCCCTGGGAAAAAAATGCCAACATATATCCACATCACTTAGCTTTCAAGGAGAGAGAGGGGTCCAGCTCGAGTTGAGTTTCCAATTCTCCAGTCTCGTTCAGTTTTCAGCATTTGTGCGTGGCCATCTCGTACCCGCAAAGATGATTGGGACACTGAACGATTTATCTCATAGACCTCGCGATGAAGAATCTTTGTGCAAATTAGCTTAATCTGACACCGATAGTTGTATGAACAAATCACGCTTGTGCAAGAAAATGGACGGTGAAGGAAGAACTGTCCCGCCCACCATTTTTCTTTTTCTTTTTTTTTTTTCATTTGTACGAGTGTGACTTGTTTGTGGAAATATCGCATCTGATAAAGCTAAATTTTGACATGGAGATTCTTCTTGTGAGGTCTATGAGATGAAACGTTCGAGTCATCCTTACAGGCCTTGAAGGAGCCGAAAAATGCTGAAAGCCTGACGAGACTGGAGGATTTGAAACTGGACGGGAGGCTGACCCCCGATGCGAGAGAGCAAGATCGCTTCACACTTACTGCTGCTGCTAAGCTAGTTTTGAAGCCAAGAACACAACCAATGGGGAGACCAATAATGTAATAAGTGGCTAGATTAATGTATGCTACTACTCCTTGCCATCCACTTCCAATGGCCACACCTGAAAATCCAAAAAGAAAAGGAAAGATATTTAAGTAGAGAGCATGAACATAAGGCCTGTAGGGGGCAGTATTAGCGTCAGATGCGAAGGAGAGGTGACATTTTGGCTAGCCAGCATGCCAGCATTCTCCATTGGATTCTTCTTCTTGATTTTTTTACAATTATGAGGTTATCTAGGATTGTAATTTGTAATTCACTGTTCTATTGATTTCGACTCTTTTTTTCGGGTTTGTGGTTGACGGAAGTTACAACTGACATATACAAAGTAATTACTCCCTCCGTGCAAATTGGTTTGTCCAATCTTGAAAATCCAACTCTTTTCGGGAACATAAAATGAAACGGTAACGCGTGATCGTTTCATAGCCAAAAAGAAGAGAAATTGGATCTTGTTTACCTGACAGTATCGGCTGAATGCCGTTTAGGAAAACAGAGATGGCAAGCAGTGGAGTCAAATTGGACACTGCTTCTATAACTTCAGAATCGGTTGTGAATAGTTGGCTTAATTCAACCTTGAATATGAGGACGACGGCGCTAAATACTACACTGATGATAACACTGGTCGTGGTCACTACCACTACTGAAAATTTGGCTACCATCGGACGCCCTGCTCCAAGTTCATTACTCACTCGAACACTGCAAAACACATCAAAATCAAACTTAATACTGTATAATCTATAATGCTCCGTTTGATAACCTTGCTTATGTTTTCTCTGAATCTTTGCTTATCTTGTATCTTGATTCATTAGGCTACCAAGCATGACCCAAGGTTATATCTACTTTGAGCCAAAGAAAACAGAAACAAGAAGATACCTGGCTGCTGCAGCAAGTCCCAACATGAACTGCATGTCCCAGTTCAAGTAATTCATACTGCAATTTGATCACAATAGAAGCAAATATAAGTTGGAAAAACAAGAAAAGAAAAGAAACTTTGTTTGACAAAAATTTACCTAATAGAGATAGAGTCTAGCGCGATTGTAGGGTTGGAGAGCAGGCCTGATATAAGCACCAGTCCTTGAAAGTACCATATCTCCAAACTGCATTCAAAGACAACAACATACTTACAAACAAGTAAATATTTTTGCAGTCACCGAATTTTCGTCACCATTTTTATTTCACCGCATACTGTGATTCTCATGATAGGTTTCGTATCAGGATAAGTTTATGCGAATAGAGAATCTGGTGAATCATACATACCATGTATGAAGTGAAACAAAATTTGTGATAAAAACGGTGATATATAGCAGCCCTCGATTAGTACGAGATCGTACTAAGAAAGGGGGAGATATTAAGGGAGAGATGAGAATACCATAACATAACAGCCGAAGCAACAGTGAGCTTGAAATAAGGCCAAAACCCTCTAAATGCTTTCATAGACAAACCAGTCCAAGTTTCCTTACAAGAAGGGCTGAAAATTATGTAAAGTCCTTGTAAAATGACCAGAATCCACCAAGAGAGACTCAATGTGAGAGCAGCTCCAATGAGGCCATAATCCAGTACATAAGTAACCAGCCAAGTCAATAGAATGTGCAACAGAAACACCCCGACAGCAATATAAGCCAGTGGGTTAACGATGTTCTGCGCCTGCAGGAACCTCTGCATCGGGCAACTTATCGCGAAAGCGAAAAGTTGTGGGATGATTCCGCGGGCAAAAATTTGGCCCTGATCGGCTATGCTTTCGGATTGGCCGATGGCTATTAAGAAGGGACCGGAGAACCAGTAGAGGAAGGTGAGGAGGATCGCTGCTCCGACGTGCAATATTATTGCTCTCTGTAATATGACTCCCAATGCGCTGTACTTTTTGGCTCCGTATGCTTGGCCACAAACCGTTTGGACAGCGCTAGCCATGCCCAACTGTGATTAATTTGATGGGAAAAGGAAGGAGAAGGAATTAGGAACCGCGAAAGAAATCATAAAGGCATTGTGGGTATTTGTTGTTTTATATTTTTACGACGCATGTGAGAAGAATCTAAACTATGCTGCTCTAATTCTAACCCAATTGAAAACAGAGGACTCTGTCTCCATAAGGTTCAAAAACCTGACTTAACAGTACTGCTCACAATCACTGGGCTTACTGCTCGGTTTGGGCATTGCGAGTAGCTGCTAGAATTAGATTGAAAATGCATCGGAATTTTATAAACTAAGATGGGTTTTAATTCACTCCCAAGGTGAAGGGATTGATCAAGTGGGAGCATACCAACTGGTAGGAGGCTTACTCCTCCAAGTGGTTCGACTCTCACCGTTGGCAAAAACCCTTGGGGCTTCTAGAGGTTTGATCCTTAACTTTAAGGCCGGGATTAATCAATGTGTGCGTAAGTTGTTCCAAACATCCAACTATATAAGACATTTCAATTCAAAATGCTAGCAAGTACTCCATGTTCCCAAATGTAGCATTATCGATATTATGTTTTAGTAATTTTCCTCCCTATTTACACCATTTAAAAACGTGCCCTGTTTAGTACATTTTCATTAAAGCAGATACTTATTTCTTGCAATTAAATTACAATCATCAAACTAATAAATACTGTATCCACATTTCATATATAATAATCAATTTTATATTCTCTAATTTGATTTCATTTCTGGGTTCATTAATCACTCAGACAAGCTCTGTTTCCTCTGTACCATCTCTCTGTTTTTCAAAGCAAATTCATTTTTTTGATTTTTCATTCTTTCTTTTCTAATCTAAAACCAACACAAGAAGCAAATTCACAAAATACAGTATTGGTAAAAAAAAAAACATTAAAAAAAAACAGAACACACCATGATTCCATAAGCAAGCCCTTGAATACCGACACAGGCAATGGAAGCTCCGGCGAGCTCGAGAGTACCCAGATGTCCGGTAAACATCTGGGTAACAAAGCTAAGCATGTAATTGAAAATGGAGACGATGATGGACGAACCGGAGAGGATCCAGAGGAGCCTGGACTCCCACCCGAAAAGCCGGGGGTACCACCGGAGGGCCACCGGCTTGTGTGACAAGAACTCCTCCACGTCTTTGGACGATAAGCCCGGTATCTGGCCGTGGGAGTCTAGCCGAAGCAGAAGCGGCTGGTACTGATCTTCCGAACCCATTTTCGGTGAACAGAGAGGAAAAGAAGACAGAGACCAGTTTGTGGGTTTGGATTAGTGTGAGTGAATTAATTTGGAGTGAAGTTGAAGAAGGGAGGTGGGATATGTATGTAGTGAGAGAGTAGAGAGAGAGAGTGTGTGAGCGGTAACTACCATTCGTAGAGGTGGTTTGGTGGTAATAGTGTTTTTTTTTTAATTTGAGAAATTAGTGGAAGAAGAAGAGGGAGAAGAAGAAGGGTAGATAAAGCTAGAAAAATTGTTAAGACCATTTGGAGGGAATTAGACTCAGGTACCGTGTGAAGTGCTATTGTGCACGTGTAGTACGGGTCACCAGTTAAGGTCTAATTATTCACCGCTCCCGGAGTAGGACCACGTGCACTTTGTTCGGTTTGGTTTTCTAAGACCAGGTTCTCACTTTTTCAAGTGGGCCCCCCAACATGAAGCCACTACTTTCTCTCTCCTCCTCATTTTAGGAAATGTTACACTAGTGCACACTTTGTGCGAGATGGGTTCGTGAGACCCTTTTTGAAGACACAAATGATCTGTGTCGTTCATTAATTTTTTAAATAATTTTTTGATTCACTCCTAAAAAATCAGATCGTTCAAAAAATCGTAAATGGTTGATCCGTCCTCTAATTATTCATTCACAATTTAGGATCTCGAATTTTGAAAGAAGTTTGAAAGAAAGTTAGACAACTGGGTCAAATGCTTAAAATTATCCGATTGACCTGATTTTTTTGTGGATGACTTAAAGAATAATTTTAGAACTAATGGACGACTTGGATCAATTGTGTGGGTCTTTGAAGTAGACTCCACGGACCCATCTCGTATAAAATGTACACTAGAGTATAATTTCCTAAAATGGAGAGGAGAGAGAAAATAGTAGCTTTATGTGGGGGGACCCACTTAGAAAAGTGAGAACCTGGTTTTAGAAAACCTTTCCGAACAAAGCCGTGATATTTATAGTGAGACACTCCAAACATCAATATATTCTCGTGGGGCGCACGACTAGATGGTCGGAACCCATATAGTAAATATGTGCTACTGAAATAATTCGGAATATGATGTGGTTGTCCTCTGAGACTACTGAATAATTACTCCTAGTTAAGCTGTTCTCAAGACTCCTTAACCGTCCAAAAGCATTTTCGATGGTCCGGATGTCAAAAACTCTTTGACCGGTAAGAGTTAAAATCCGGACCGTCGACTTATTAAAATGAACGATTAAAATACATTCGTGCGCTGTGACGTACACGAGTGTTTGTACCCATAACCGGACTGATTATGAATTAATGATACTTGTGTTTCTTATATCTACGGGCCCTATCTAAAAAGGCTCTTTTCGGGCCCAACGAACATTAGAGCCGGCATTTAGGCCTCCTTTGGCAAATAAACCAAAAATAGATTTTTTGGTTTATTCGTTTTGTCTTTATTCAAAAAAATTTCGCAAATGTTAGTTTTGCATCAAATTTTTGTGGTTTATTGGTTCCTCTTGACGAGACGAATCTAACAAGTATGAAATTATAGTGAAAATTAATTATTTTTTGA